>CM072512.1:59872885-60075385 GCA_036898135.1 Oncomelania hupensis | reverse complement strand
GAAACAAAAGGTATTTAGTTTATGTTTTCTGAGGAAAATCATTAGGTTAAACTTCTTTTCCGTGCAGCCTCAAGTAGTTGTAAATTATTATGTTACGCGCTATAATACTTGTAGGGAAAACTGTTATGTTAGTATTTCTATCGCTGATGTACCTTTCGAAACAATTCCAGAAAAGGAACAAGATTTTCGTGTCTAAATTTTTATATGGCATAATTAAACAAAATGTTTTGCGATGGAAAGGAAAGGAAACAGTGTCGAGAACAGAAGGCGATAAGTATTTATTAGATTGTATTCCAGTCACGAATGTTTGGTAGAGGTGTGACTGTTTTAGATCACATTAAGGCGCGAAGCGTTCGGGATAATAATACCACAGACCTTATTACGGAAAGACAGGGAACTTCCATTATGTCCTATACAAAAATGCGAGACGCTCTCACGGATTATTTCCCTTTGCTCGGGCTGGCTATATTTCACCATCTGCTATATGAATGATCTGTGCGTGGTAACTTATTGAGCCTATGCCATTGCAAAAGAACATTTTTATGGCAACGTTTGCAAAAACCAAACTTTTAACCATCATTATTATTAACATTCCGCTACTGCTGTCTTTTTTTTGTTGTTTACTTATTGACATTTATTAGGTGCTTTTATGCTGCTTATGTGTGTATGTCATAGGTTCGTTTTGTGCCCTGGAATTTATTATTTTTTAATCAACGACAGATATTTTAAAATTAAAATATGCATGACAGACTGTTTCATTTATCCGAAACTGTAAATCCGTAATCGTGAGAGAGAGAGAGAGAGAGAGAGAGAGAGAGAGAGAGAGAGAGAGAGAGAGAGAGAGAGAGAGAGAGAGAGAGAGCTCTGTCATTCAATCAATTAATCACAATAAAGCACAATAACAAAATGTTTCACTAATAGTGTGAATTTAATTTATATCAGGTGTCCCCCTACCCCCCAACCCTCTCACCTCCCACATCACTGGCTTAATAACATCATTCACTTCATGGAAAATAATTAATTAATCAGGCAGAACAATCAGAACCTACTGGCTAGACTACAACATTCCACGCAATTAAGATCTAATGCGCAGAAATTCACAGATCATAACAAGGACTGAGTTTCTACATTACATTTTTTTCCCGTTTACTCTCAAACGAAAAGTGATTACAACAGATCAAGGACCACTTTTGTGCCTAGGTCAGGGGTTATTTTGCACAGTATTTGATCACGAGGAGAAAACAGACTTAGTCTAATTTAACTTGTTAACATAAGCAGTTTGACGAAGCCAAACTGCCAATCTGACATCTACTTTTGAAATATAAGCACAAATATAGTCAAACAACCTAGCAATAACGTAAACAGTGAGCGACCTGTTGAACGTAAACTGTCAGCAAGCAAACTGTTTTGGATTTAGCACATAGGTATAACATGAATCATTCAAGCCGCTCTCCGATTGTTTTAACACTAACAACACTGCAGCGGTCTTAGTTTAGGCCTACATAAACACAAAAAATGAAGTTTTTCAATTGCAATTTACCTTTCTTTGTCTCTTAGAAATTTGAAAAAGGACTTGCCAACACAACTTTTCTTGTATCTGGCATTATGGCAATTGATAGCTGTGCAAAAGTCACCGCCCTGTTTCACTCGGTCGCCTTTTGACTTTCTGCCACGAGCCATTTACAGCATGTCGACAAGGGCGCATAACGCGTACATTTCGTCTCGCGGTTCTGTACCAAGTTCGCCCTCTTTCTATCATAAGCTCTTTGATAATACTTAGTAAAAAATAAATACTCATCTTTTTTGTCTGGAAAACCAAAACCAAGAAATAGAATTGCAGTAGTTGTCTAATTGCTCTGCATCAAATGAAAACAAATGTCTCGGCAATTAAATGATCTAAATTTAAATTTAAAAAAAATAATATCCAGGAAAAGTATTCATAATTCAGGGATAACAGTTGAGACAATGACTGGGTATGTATGCTATAATGTAAAAGCAGTACACTAAAAACGGCTGTTATTTTTTTTTTATTATCATTAGATCCCCCACCAATTCAAAGGTTGTTATGGCACAGCAACGTCGATGATGTAGTAAAACAAACAAAAAAATAAGTTGAAGATTGTTTTTTTGCAGCAGAACACAATCACCACAACAGAGAGCTAGCTCTGGCACTCTTTTAGTAGTGTACAAATGCTTTGAAAATATCCTTATGTATGATGTCTTTTGGGATAGCTTGGGAATGGACGCTTTCTGCTTAAACGCTTTTTATGATTTTATTAATTAGCAATGTAGGTATTTTATATGTATGTGTTTTGTTATGTTTTATAATGGTGTTTATATTCTATTTTGTTTTTGTAAACGGGGGCTTGATAAATTAGAGTGTAGCCTCAGCGTCCCCTTCGTGGGATGTCTTTATTGTAAAGTGACCGGCTGGTGGAGTGCCTTCAGTGTTACAACTAAGGTTGTTTCAGCAGATCTTTAATACGGATCAGGGGTGAGTCCTCTTTCAACCAAGTTGTGGTCCTGTGTTTGTGGTCCTGGTTGGACTCTTTACAGTCCGCTGGACCCCAATCAGCAATGAGTAACTAATATATTAATTTGTTTATTTATTTATTTATTTTTAGCCATCCTGACCAAACATCTGTGTCTACTCTGGGAGCGTCTTCAGCGTTTGTGGGGCTATAAAAAATCGAACTTTTACACCATAACAAATTACATAATTTGTTGTTGATGGTTCTTGTTATCATTGTTATATTTCGATGCCGTCTCCATCTGATCGCATTTCAAAGCTTCGGCGTGGTTGCAACAGACGCTCTTGAGAAGAAAAAAATACAAACGTGCCGCAACATCGTAAAACAGTGCGACTTGGTTTTTTTTTGTTTTGTTTTTTTAACTGAAGACAGTAATGTTCTCTCTGGAGAATGTTGTTAGTTTATTCCCATAGGCGGCTGTTTAATGTGGCGAATATAGACTAGTGAACTAGTAGAGCAATCCCGCCGTGCGTGATTATTGAAAACGCGATATATAGATCTAACTCACATTAGAACGAAAACATATGGCCCACTGAGCAAACGGAGGATGGTGAATGGGAGAGAAGGTATGTTATAATTCAATGCAAGCACGCGCGCGCGCACTCGCACACACACACACACACACACACACACACACACACACACACACACACACACACACACACACACACACACACACACACACACACACAGAGATACAAAAGGCTTTGTTTACTTTTGACGAAAACGGGTTTACCCTAAAACTGGCTTTGTTATTATATTACTCCATGATAAAGTGGGCTTTGTTATTACATTACTCCATGATAAAGTGGGCCTTATTACATTACTCCATGATAAAGTGGACTTTGTTATTACATTACTCCATGATAAAGTGGGCTTTGTTATTACATTACTCCATAATAAAGATTCAAGATTCTTTATTGTCCAAACACATGGCATGGATATTTGTTTAGCAGTGCAAGACGGAAGGAGATAACAACATCAAAATTATCAAAAACATAGACATACAATATTAATACATTTGCTATACTATCATACACAATTTCCATACCTAAAAACAAATATGTGAACACTAGCACACATGCATAAACAGATATCCAGTCACACAGATAATTGTTCCACAATACACAAAACTACTCACACTCACCCATTCTTCCATGCCTTAGACCCATCCTAGATAATAATAATAATAATAATAATAATAATAATAATAATAATAATAATAATCGTAATAATAATAATAATAATAATAATAATAATAATAATAATAATAATAATAATAATAATAATAAATAATCATAATAATAATAATCGTAATCATAAGAGTAGTTATAAAACTAATAATAATAATAACAATGCAACTACTAAAAATAATACGACAGCAGCACCCACAACAAATAATATATGGTAACAATAATAACAATAATAATAACAATACTGCTACAGCTAATAATAATAACAACAGGAAGGATACAAAACCAAACTTCATGATGATCTAGGGGAACAAAATTAGTGAGGATAATGATAACAACAAGAACAACAACACAACCAAATTAACTAACTGATAAAATCTGGTCACAGTTGAGTAAAAAATACACCATATTCTCACATAATTATTTGCAGCAGATATAACGCACAAAAGCAAATTGCCTCCTTTATTACAAGAGAGAGCATTCTAATCGCTGGAGCGTGTCGTTTGCCAGTCGGATGGCTGTTGGTAGGTATGAATTCTTGAAGCGCTTCGTGCGACTCTTCATGGAGAGGAAGCGCCCATCGCTGCGCCGGGAGGCGAACTTGTTTTTTCCAACCTAGTTCCAGTCACTTTCCCGAAAAAGGCAATTACCGAAGTCGAACGAAGCTCTCCGAGTCGAGCGAAGCTATCCGATGTTTTACGAACGAATGCTGGCAGGACTACGTGAAACCACAGCCTGGGAATTCTCGTCTTTCGTAGGCCTCAATTACATACTATACTACGTACGTATTTAGGAGTTTACAAAGACAAAAGAAAAGGCTTCAGAGCCTGTGGTGAGACATCCGTGCATAAAAATAGCCGCTGCTAGATCTAATTCTATTTCGATCTGCACAGCTTCAAGCTCAAGTCGAGATTTGCATTTTGAAGCAGTTAGTAATATTATTATTATTATTTTATGATAAATAATATACTGACACAATTAGTAATAAGGAGTAAAAGTAATACATAACACATAAAGCACACATACAACGATTTCACATCTATATCAACAATAAAACCATGACAAAACTTCAAAGCGCTATGGATACGTTGATGTCCCTTCAGCACAACAAGGCAAAGCAAGTTTATAATGGTCTCAAAAAAAACAACAACAGTGACGTTTTTATTGCAAGCACCAAAGCAATTATTTATTTAACTAATATTATTATTTTTAACTGATACAGTATATTTGTTATATGTATTTCAATTATATGTATTTTAATGAGAAACAGGTATTACAAAAATGTTGCGTGGCGGGCGGAAATTTCTATAAATCATCTGAAAACTTTGGTAAATCTATAAGAAAAAATAACCAGTAACACCATCTGAATATTTCGGGTTACACCCAACTTCAGCAAAAACGAACAAAACGTCACTGACCATATTTACATTGAGCACGCACAGCAGCACACTATTCTTTCTTTTTTTTAAAAGTAGGAATAATAATAATAATAATAATAATAATAATAATAATAATAATAATAATAATAATAATAATAATAATAATAATAATAACAACACACAAACAAAACAAATAAATAAATTAAAGATTTAACTAAATAACTATACTACTACTACTACTACTACTACTACTACTACTACTACTACTACTACTACTACTTGCGAAGTTGTGGTCTCGATTTTGTGGTCCTGATTCGGCTCTTTGCAGTCCGCTGGACTCTGTAAGCAATGAATAATTAATAAGCTTTTAATTTAACTCTGATCTCGAGTTGTCTTGATTTTGTGGTTCTGATTCGGCTCCTTGCAGTCCGCTGGACCTTGTAAGCAATGAATAACTAACTATTAATTTAACTCTGATCTCGAGTTATTAAAAAAAAAAATTCGCTTTGCCTACTCGTCCTTCTCCGGAAATTTCAAGATTCGAATATTATAAAGTATAGGCCTAAATATTATTAATTAGAATATATATAGTTTATACATTTATTTACGTATAAAACAAACAATACAGGTCTAGTAATTATATTCAGCTAGTGAGCTTCTTCGCTGCGCGGAGACTGACTTATAATATAATAATGTAGATTAAGCCTATGTATACTGTATAACAGTGTCTACTTGGTTCTAGGCAGGAAATGGGCAATGCTATTATTAGCCTTTACTGCTGAGAACTAACAAAATGCAAATCAAGGAACGCAACTATTAAATATGGTCGATAATAATTGTCCTCATATTATGCTCATATTAACAAAGTATACCCAAAGAGCTTATATACCGTTGCGAAATGCTAAATCTGTGTAAATCGAACAGAATTAGAAGCGGCAGCGATCATTTTTAATGTCAGCTAGTCGTAGTCATGCAAGCATTATTTCGTAACAAATCGGAGAGCTTCGTTCAACTTCGGTGATTGCCTTTTTGGGCGAATGACTGGAACTAGGTTGGAAAAAACAAGTTTGCCGCCGGAAGACACTGGCAGCGACTGCCTCATGCAGGGGATGCGCCTCGTTGTTGCGGATGCGACGCAGTTTGTTGATGGAAGCGCGTTCGTGGACGCCAGCCAGCGACTGCACATCCCTCCCCATCAGCCGGGAGGCCTGGATGGCGATTTTCTCCAGACGATCCGTATCGCTCTCATTGGCGGAGCTCAAATAGGACAGCTGGTTGTACAGGGCGACTATCTCGATGACTGACTGGTAGAAGAGGAACATGATGGTGTTGATCACTCTGAACTGCTTCAGCTTCCGGAGGTAAAACAGTCGCTGGCTGGCCTTCTTGCATATGATGTCGATGTTGGGTGACCAGTCCAGCTTGTCGTCTATGATGGTCCCCAGGTACTTTTAACTGTGGACACGTCGCACCGGTTCGCCCTTGATGGTCAGTGGCTCGTGGTCACGTGGTTGTCGGCGGAAGTCGAGGATAATTTCCTCTGTCTTAGTGACGTTGAGGTGCAGGAAGTTGCGGTCGCACAAGTTCACCAGCTCGCCGACCGCGCTCCTGTAGCGCTGCTCGTCGCCGTCGGGGTTCACCAGCGCATAGAGAAACGTGTCATCGGCGAACTTGACCTGGATGTTGCGGCGTTGGTCAGTGGAGCGGCAGTCGGCGATGTAGGTAGTGAAGAGAACTGGTGACAACACGCAGCCCTGCGGAGCACCGGTGTTGGTCACCAAGACAGAGGAGAGAGATGCCAACCCTCACCCTTTGCGGACGCTCGTTATAAAGGACTGGATCCATGTGATGAGGGTGGGGTTAACGTCCATGGTCAAGAGCTTGTCGGTGAGGAGATGGGGCTGCAGGGTGTTGAAAGCGCTGGAGAAATCCACAAACAACACCCAGTGGGACAACATTCATTGTGAATGTTAAAAGGATATGTCGGTGGGGGTGGGGGGTGGTCAGAGTGGGTCCCTTTAAATAATTGCTGTGTTTACCATCGTAGTACATAGTAGTTTATCAACTGTCAATACAATACAACAAATCTTTATTATCTCATAAGGAACTTCACAGCAATGTATGTCAGGCATATAAAACATATAATTAAAAACAGTCATGTTATAACATTTAACAGAGCTACAAAATCAATACTAAATTTATAGACATTCTATAAATCTAATAACTTGCGTACTCTTACACTTCATCTTTTCCTTCAAACACCTATCCACGCACTCTGGTTCTATCACACGTATGTCAATGCCCTTTTTAGACAGTTAAAATATAATAAAAATACATACAAACATAGTGTATATGATAGTTTACCACTCTGGACTTATAAAAAATTATTTTGTTGCAACAGTGTTAGATACATAATCTCAGTTTAATATGAATCTTAGTAGGTCAACAATATATAACTGTATGAAACTATGATCAACATAAGCAATAATACTGTTGACTGATTATAACAGTTGTCAAAAAATACAGGTAAAGCACGTAAATGGTATTTTAAAAGTTGGTTTACAGACATTCATAGTAAACACACACATATTATACACACACTCACAAACACACACATGCACACGCGCATGTATTCATACAAACATGCACATACACTCAGCGACATAGTTGGGAGACTCCTACATCATGACAGTCTTGTGTTTGAGGGTCTGGCATTGGCCTCATTTAGCATTGATATGGCAGTAGGGATGAAGGTGTTTTTGTAGCGCTGTGTACGCATTAGTGCACAGCGGAATGTGCGATTAGATGGAAGAAGTTCAAACAGACAGTAAAGTGAGTGTGTAGGGTCTCTCTGAATTCTGACTGCCTTGCTGAGGGCTCTTTTGTGGAACAGTTGTTCCAGAGTCGCCTGCTTCTTGCCAACTATCTTGCTGCACACACTCTCTATTCCACACAACTGATTTTTGCTCTTCACATTCAATCCCTTGAACCAACAGATAAAAGAGAAGGTTAGAATAGACTCAATAAACTCATGGTAACACATTTCAATGATATGACTGGATACTTTAAAAGATCTCAGCTGATACAATATGTACATTCTTTGTCTGCATTTCTTGTAGACAACCTCGGCATTTCTGGAAAAGTTTAATTTGTGATCAACAATTGTGCCCAAGTACTTGTATTCCTCCACCCTCTCTACCACCTGTCCCTTCAGCTGGAGTGCCGCCACATCTGTTACATTTCTCCTGTAATCAATTACCATCTCTTTTGTTTTGGTCACATTTAGTTCCAAACAATTCTGATCGCACCACTGTGCGAAGGTTGATATACTTTCCTCATAATTAGCTGCTGAATCTGAAGTGTCAACAAGAGCCGTGTCATCAGAAAATTTGATGATCCTGACATCTTCTCGGTCACTGCGACAGTCATCTGTGTAGAGTGTAAAGACAAAGGGGGAGATGACAGTGCACATCACTACATTGAAAAACAAATTGTACTTTAAAAAGCTACTGTATCCGTTATTTAGCACATGCTCACCCACACGTGTACACACAAACACACGCACACACACACACACACACAAACATATGCATACAAACGCATACATGCAAGCACATCACATACCGCACACACACGCGTACAGAGCGAACTTAAGAAAGATGTCTTTTTTGTTAAAATATAGGAAAATAAATTCCTCCCATGCAACCCACAGACACACACATACACGCACAAGCACACACACACACTTACACACACACACATCTCACACAAAAATGACAAAGTCAGAGAGAGAGAGAGAGAGAGAGAGAGAGAGGGGGGGGGAGAGGGTGTAAGGGAGATAGGAAAGCCAAGACAGAGACACATACTGTATAAGAAACAGGCAGGGAAAGAAAGAGAGAGAGAGAGAGAGAGAGAGAGAGAGAGAGAGAGAGAGAGAGAGAGAGAGAGAGGCAAAGAGACAGACAGAGAGAGACAAGAAGAGATAGAGAGATGCATTAAATAGCTTCCGGCTTCTGCGTTTAGCCTATTAAGCGAAATAGGCGTATCCATTTTTCAAACAATAAACACATGATTTCAATCATTGTTCACAGTTCAAGAAATGCTCAAGGCGCTGCCCCATACTTGATCTAACGCAAGCTCGCCCGAGGCGCCCACTATATGTTTTTTGTGTGTGTGTTATTTTATATTTTAATTTTAATCAAAGGACGTAGACTACATCGTATGACTTAATGGTCTGACCGTGTGAGTTTTAAAAAGGCGCTTGCTTGAAAATATTTATACTTGTCAAATATGGAATAACTTCACGTAACCTTTTCACTCTTCAAATCATGGACCCGAACATTGAGTAGCAGTCCGGTTGTCGGTCAGTCGGTCGGTCCGTTATTCGGAGTGTAACATTTTTGTTCAAAACACACTTTAACACAATAACTTAAACCGAAATTTTGTATTTTTACTTCGTGGATACTTTCACTTTAACTACTACTAAGAATGTTACATCATTCGTATTTATTTATTTATTTATTTATTTATTTATTTATTTAATTTAACGTCTATTCACATTTGTGATATTAGACAACATACTGATCCTTCAGTTGATCCGCAAGTTCAAAGCTCACAGCAACAAAAGAAATTGATGCTCTTCCTAAAAGGAAACACTCTTTTAGATGATTTTTAAATCCAAGTTTCCTCCATTGAC
Organism: Oncomelania hupensis; assembly: GCA_036898135.1. NCBI lineage: Eukaryota > Metazoa > Mollusca > Gastropoda > Littorinimorpha > Pomatiopsidae > Oncomelania > Oncomelania hupensis. The sequence goes on along the minus strand of CM072512.1, from coordinate 60,065,586 downwards.
ACTTTCACTAACACAAAACCTGTTTGTTTTTATCATCAAAGCAGGCATTTGACTCCTTGTTCAGTGCTCTGGTTGTGATGATCATTTCACGTCCAAGACCGGAAATACCGGAAAGACCGGAAGTACTCCCCCTTCGTATTTGTACTTTCTCAAAGGTCAAGGTCCTTGCGCTGTATCTAAAAATTGGCTGATCCTATTTTGATTGTTTTGGGCTTGCAAATGGAGTTGACATAATGGCCTAGCATTCCATGTTGTTTTTTTACTACGTTTGGATAAAGCCCAGTCACAATACAGCCAACAAAATTAACACTTTTGAAAATATTTCGGCTAGGTGTGTCATTTTCTGAAAATACATTTGAATGTCTTGCCATCTTGTTTGTTTTGTGTATGCTCCAAAACGTCCCCTTCGGCTAAGAAACCTTAACAAATATTGATTCTGGAATCTTAAAACAACAAATATATATTAATGCAAACGACAATATATATATATATATATATATATATATATATATATATATATATATATATATATATATATATATATATATATATATATATATATATATATATATATATATATATATATATATATATATATATATATATACTGTAAGCTATAATATTTTATGTTTTGCATAAATTAAGATGTTCACAAGATGAATTGTTTCGAACTAGTCCTACTAAGTTAATCACGCCAGCAAGATCAGACATTTCCGCAAATTATTCTTTCTAATCTTTTCACACGATGCGTCGCCCTTCCCCCCCCCCTTTCCATTCTCTCCCCCTCTTCACTCTTCTTTACATCACCTATCACATACCATCAGCAATCTACCGAGTAAGCATAATACAATTATTTTCATTCTTCCACCCCTTCGTTTTATCAACCCAGAATTGTTTTTAAAGGAATTAATTAATTTTATTTAATTGTTCTTATATAAAGAAAAAATAAAGAAATAGATTACTCTCATATAGCGCAATTACAAGCTCAGAGAGCTTCTCAAAGCGCTGGCCACTACTATCCAGCAATCACAAAATAGTTTGCTGAAGTCAGGATTCGAACCCACGTCGCCCGAGACGCACGTACATAAGTCGTGCGCTCTGACGACTGAGCTATCCATGCGCTTTTCCAGCTCAGCTCAAACGCAGCTCAACTTAAAAGTGCAAAAAGTACGGAAAATCGAAATAAGTCACTTGAAGCAAGTCCAATATTGATCGTTTCACCAAGATCGCACCAACAATTTTTTGTGGGTGGGAATAGAGTATATAAACTGCAGCATTTGTAGCGACCTGATACAGCAATACCTCCCCTCTGATCTACAAGAAGGTGCTCTGGTGGAAATACATCATTCTTGGTAAGTATGGACCCTACAGTATGTCTTGTAAGGATAGCTTATAGACTGGATCTCTGTCTTGTAAGAACCAGATAGTCTTGTCCGGACAGCTAGATTCTCAAGCTGTCTTAAAAGACTTCCATTTCTGTCTTGTGAGGATAGCTACCGAGATATCTGTTTTGTCAGAATTGCTAGACTCTCAATTTCTGTCTTCTACTTATATTATAGCTAGACTCTCTACTTAAAGGTAGACTCTACTTAAAGCTAGACTCTAAATTTATGTCTTTTACGTTTAGCTAGACAATATATTGTGTCCGTGTTGAAGGTCATCTATTAATTTTATATAAGGGTATTTACCAATGTCGTACAAGTTCTTTTATACTACTAGTTTAGTTAAATGTATCTGTTGTAGAGTCTAGTCCTTTTAAATGTTGTAATTCATGTATTTTCATTGTATTTTTACTGATTTAAAGAAATGTTTACAATCTTATGTTTTGTTTTTAAGGTGTGTAATGTTTTTAGTTGTATTGCTTTGTTAAATGATGTGATAATGAATGTTTTTATTGTGGACATGTACTTTGGCCAGGCGCTCGTGCGTCTGTGTGTGTGTGTGTGTGTGTGTGTGTCTGTGTGTGTACTGTTAATTAATGTACATACTTCTGGTTTAGCAGTTTCTACTAGGCATGTTTTTGTTGTGTGTGTGTGTCTGTGTGTGTACTGTTAATTAATGTACATACTTCTGGTTTAGCAGTTTCTACTAGGCATGTTTTTGTTGTACATATTTTATTTTGTTTTAATTTTATTGCTTTTTTAGTGCATTGTAAAGCTTGGCGAGCCCATGTTTGTTGGGGTACTACGCCTTATAAATCTACCGTATTATTATTAATATTATTATTATTATTATTATTATTATTATTATTATTATTATTATTATTATTATTATTATTATTATTATAGCTACACTCTCTGCCTATAGGTAGACTCTCAATCGTTGTGTATAGTAAGGATAGTTATAATCTCAATCTCTTTCTTTATAAGGATAGCTATAATCTCAATCTCTCTCTTTATAAGGATAGCTATAATCTCAATCTCTCTCTTTATAAGGATAGTTATAATCTCAATCTCTTTCTTTATAAGGATAGCTATAATCTCAATCTCTCTCTTTATAAGGATAGCTATAATCTCAATCTCTCTCTTTATAAGGATAGTTATAATCTCAATCTCTTTCTTTATAAGGATAGCTATAATCTCAATCTCTCTCTTTATAAGGATAGCTATAATCTCAATCTCTCTCTTTATAAGGATAGTTATAATCTCAATCTCTTTCTTTATAAGGATAGCTATAATCTCAATCTCTCTCTTTATAAGGATAGCTATAATCTCAATCTCTCTCTTTATAAGGATAGTTATAATCTCAATCTCTCTCTTTATAAGGATAGCTATAATCTCAATCTCTCTCTTTATAAGGATAGTTATAATCTCAATCTCTTTCTTTATAAGGATAGCTATAATCTCAATCTCTCTCTTTATAAGGATAGCTATAATCTCAATCTCTTTCTTTATAAGGATAGCTATAATCTCAATCTCTCTCTTTATAAGGATAGCTATAATCTCCATCTCTTTCTTTATAAGGATAGCAATAATCTCAGTCTCTTTATAAGGATAGCTATAATCTCAATCTATTTCTTTATAACTTGCCTTGTCCACAGGTCAGAAACCAATGGCGCCTGACAGGTGTGGGTTCGATCCAGCATCTGGGCGTAGTTTCTCCGAATATTATTTACTTTCGACTCGGGCAACGTCTCGGGGGTTTTCTCCGAGTACTCCGGTTTGCTACACCAGCAAAATATCAAAATCACAATTAATGTTAGGTAGGTTGGGTTTGGGCGCGCCACAGGCTGCAACTATGCTTTCCCCAGGGTAGGCGGCCCAGAATTTCCATATGGAAAAAGGGACAATAAGGTAAAAAAAATAAATTAAAATAACTAAATAAATTTTTTTAAAGAAAGGATAGCTATAATCTCAATCTCTTTGTAAGGATAGCTATAACATCAATCTTTCTTTGTAAGGATAGCAATAATCTCAGTCTCTTTATAAGGATATCTATAATCTCAATCGCTTTATAAGGATAGCTATAATCTCAATCTCTTTCTTTACAAAGGATAGCTATAATCTCAATCTCTTTCTTTATAAGGATAGCTATAATCTCAATCTCTTTCTTTATAAGGATAGTTATAATCTCAATTTCTTTCTTTATACTGATAGCTATAATCGCAATCTCTTTCTTTATGATAGCTATAATCTCAATCTCTTTATAAGGATAGCTATAATCGCAATCTCTTTCTTTTTGATAGCTATAATCTCAATCTCTTTATAAGGATAGCTATAATCGCAATCTCTTTATAAGGATAGCTATAATCTCAATCTTTCTTTGTAAGGATAATTTTAATCTCAATCTCTGTCTTGTAAAAATAGCAAAATTGACGCCCTATCTTCTAAGAGCAGTAGACAATGACCTCTGTCTGTTAGGAAAACTAGACTCATAATTTCTGTATTGTAAGGTCTGAAGATTTTCGTACTCTGTTGTCTTGGGATAGCTATAGACTTTTGGGCTTTTGACTTGGTAGGATAGCTAAACTGTAATTCTATCTTATCTACATCAACTGCTACAATCTCGGTCGGCAAGTTTCTAAGCAAGTCATCACAGACAAAGACATTAAAGAGTCTAAATCTCTTTCTCGATTGTTGGGACTGAGAGACACTGCATCACTAACTTGGCAACAGCTAGATCCCTTTGGTTAAGTTAGCTGCATACTGAATCTCTGTTTTTCAGGATAGTCAGACTGTCGATCTCGATCTCGATCTTGTCAGATAGCTAAATTGGATCTCTGTCTCCTCATACTAATTGAAGTCTAGATCTCAAACCCTTGATTATCATCAAGTCTAGCCGATACACTGATGAGCTGAGAGCACAGCGAAATGGCCGTCTGTATCTATGGCACAAATCCACAAATGCAAACTATTCACAACTTTCCGGCACCTCTCATAAAAACTCGTGGGTATCGCCATTATAAATTAAAACGAGGTTAGAATGAAACGAAGTTCCGGTCGGGCTCGTTTTGCTTTTATCAAAGCTTGATGCGTGACTTTTAAATATGGCAAATTGCCGAAAACGACGATTGTTAGAGCCAGAAAACGAGTGGGATAAGTATAAAACCGGTGGAGGAAGTACATGCTCAGTGAAAGGATGCAAAAAAAAACAATCGTAGAGGCCTGTATTTGTGGCGACTTCGGAGGTGCGTCGATCATCGACAGAAAGTGAAACAGGACCTGAAGACTCTTGTAGTTTTCCATAGCTTCGCCGTCGCAACCTTCACAAAACACGAAGTAGTTGACTATGTTATGCCAGCGTTGTGGCCAAGTGAGCTAAGGCGGGACTAACTTGCCGTGTCCACAAGCCAGAAACCAATGGCGCCTGACAGGTGTAGGTTCGAGCCAGCATCTGGGCGTTATGTTTCTCCGAATATTTTTCAAAAATTCACAAATAATGTTAGGTAGGTAGGGTTTAGGCGCGCCACTGGCGATAGAAAGGGATAATAAACTGCAGCAAAAAAAAAGTGAGGGTACGATACTGGTGGCCCACTGTAAAACTTCCCATTGTACAACTTATGTTAATCTGATGAATAAAAATTGATGCAACAACAACGGAGAAAGAAACCGGAAGTATGTTTCACATGAGGGGATTCCCGTTGGTGCATAGGATAGCAGAAAAGTGTGAATTGGCAGCAGAGAAGGGGAAATAGATCTTGCCTATCATTCCCTCATTCTAGGGAGGACAGCCTCTAAAACGGGTGATAGCCAAGATAATATCAATACACTTCAGTCCCTTCTCTTTAGACGAGGCACCTTGATCACTTGTGTCATACACAAACGTGTTGTCTCCATTGTTCCACTGGCCAGCAGTCTCTTTCTAAACATAAAAGGTTTTTTTTGTTGTTTTTTTAAAACAACCAAGTTTGCAACTCTAGATTTTAGAACTACAGTAAGTCCTCGGGTTACGCCGGTCTCAACTTACGTTGTTTCGTGGTTACGACGCTCCTCCCCATAAAAATATAATAAATAATAGTACGCGTCGGCCCGTCTTACGCGGTTTGGCGTCGTAAGCGACGTAAAAAAAACGGGAGCTAGTTTCTGGCGAGCGGCGGAAGAATACGCTTTGTTGTGTTTATACGGCGGGGAAGACGGCGTCGCTTCATGCGCTCAGTCACTGTGCATACGCCATTTTGGTTGTTTACGCCGTCTGTCTCTCTCACGTGTTTTATAGTTTTTTGCCCTTGGTTATGGCTCCCAAACGTAAGTCAGACTCTTCTGATGGTAGTGCATCAAAGAAAAGAAAGGCCATCACCACGGAAGTTAAAATGGACATTATAATATCAATACTTTTTTTTATGTCATTAACAGTTACAGTACAGTATATAGCACTGTACGTACAGTACAGGTATTTTTTGTTATGTTCCGACTTACGTTCCGACTTACGATGAAATCGGGTTACGACGCGACCAACGAACAAATCAACGTCGTTACTCGAGGACACCCCCCCCCCCCCTCCGTATATTTTATCGATAAATTCTCTTAAAAAAAAGTAAGATTACTTCCCATTTCCGTTGCCAACCAGCCAAACAGCGGATACATCTTATTTCGCATGCAGATGTTTTTTTTTCTCGAGAATTCCATTCAGGCATCTTCCCATGCTTTAGAAAATCCGTCCCTTATTTGGATGGAAGTCCAGCCGATACACTGATGAGCTGAGAACACAGAGAAATGGCCATCTCTATCTATGGCACAAATCCATAAATGTAAACCATTGGCAGCAGAGAGGCGGAGGTGGACCTTTTCTATTATTTCCCTATTTCAAAGGGGATAATTTAAGCCCACTCCCACTCCCCCCAAAATAAATAAATAAATAAATTAATTAATTAATAATAATAATAATAATAATAATAATAATAATAATAATAATAATAATAATAATAATAATAATAATAATAATAATAATAATAATAATAATAATAATAATAAGACTGTCTACGGTAACATTAGAAAAAAAAATAGGGTCAGTGGATCGTTGTTTTTTTAACCTTTTCCACGTGGGTGCGATTTTTTTGGTCTTGTTTTTCTTTTTTTTCTTTTTTTCTTTTTTTTTAAAAGACGATCCCCAAAAAGGTTTAGGGTCGGGCCCAAAAATTAGGATCGGTCGGGATGCCGTAAACATTTTTTTTTTTTTTTTTTTTGGGGGGGGGGGGTCTAATGGCCTGTTTTATTTTGGAAACACTTTTTTTCCGAGGTTCTCAGATCCCGAAGCTAGGTAACTAAACCTTTTGAACAAAAAAGGGTTCAGGAACCTAGGTTCGGGGATCTGAGAACCTCGGCAAAAAAAAAAACTCCACAAACCTTCCACGAATCTTCCAATTAAGATAAGTCATAATCAAAACCCTGCTACAAACTCTCCTCTGCAGGGTGTCGATCCTTCTCAGTGCTTGGTCCTTCAACTTGGAACTCTCTTCCTCTCTCTCTCTCTCTCTCTCTCTCTCTCTCTCTCTCTCTCTCTCTCTCTCTCTCTATCTCTCTCTCTCTCTCTCCCTCTGTATCTATCTATCTCTCTCTCTTTTCGCAACTCTCCGAACATAGCCACTTTCAAGTCCAAATTGAAAACTCATGTCTTCCTTAATAATGTTTGATCTCGCCTCCCATCACGTTCATTATTCCTTCTTTTCTGGTTCAGACCACCGCCGTCACACCGCACGCCCCCAACCCCCTCACTCCTTAGCTGCTCTCCTCCTCCCCTTCCCTCCATCGTCTTTTATATTTTACTTGTACATTTTCTTGTTTCTTGTTTGTATTATGTCTAGTTTATAAGTGTCTTGTTTTTGTTTCACTTCTTTTCGTATAACTCGTAGAACTGCGCTTCGAACTGATGTCATTAGAAAAAGCTCAATATAATTACCCTTATTATTATTATTATTATTATTATTATTATTATTATTATTATTATTATTATTATTATTATTATTATTATTATTATTATTATTATTATCTGACCTGCAAGCAAACAAAACCCAGCTGAACCAATTTTGAGATAACGGCGCACGATGCTTATGAAATTGGTGAAAAACAGCGATCTTGGCCTTCGAGAAAGTGCTAATATGAATGATCTAATATGCATAGCTGTAGTTATAGTATCTCTATAGTAAAAACAATATATAATTCCGTTCAGTTATTACTGAGATAAGGCAAAAATATGAACAAAAAGGTGAAATTTGTAGGACAAATCCCCCTGGGGAAATTTTTTTTATAAATATAACAATAAATAAATACGTTCATAAATAAATAAATAAATAAATACATAATATTGTGGTGTCGGATAGTGCAGTGGTTGGAGCACTCGCTACTGTGTCGAAAGTGAAGCACCGTCCGGTGCGGTTAGCACTTGGATGGGTGACCGCTAAGGTGTGAAGCGACAAACAACAACGCCCCCAGTTGACTCAACTGTGATTGTGTACCTACTCTCTTGAGGGTGGGGAAGGTAAAGCAGCGAGGGAGAGAGTTGGGCATCACCCTCATTACGCTGGCCCAAGATAAGTGTGATCTCCAACATTACGCTCCCCTACGGCCACAAGGCTATGGGACTACCTTTACCTTTTTTTTTTTTTACATAATATTGTGACCGATTTCACTGAGGATTCTTTTAACACGTGACATAAATGACAGAGACACTCAGAAAATAAGGCTATAATTAAACCATGCACATTTTAGTGGTAAGGTTGTTATTCCTTTCAGCGTTGTGACCCGGTAATGGACCTTATTCGGTAACTTGTCTTTTTTGTTTTGCATTTAGTTACCTAGAGTTACCCGTGCGGACATATTGTCTCAGAACACTAATGAAAGCTACCCCGAGCTTCAATTTTTTTTCGGGAAAGGGTGGTGGAGGTTGCAGGGTAGTGCAAGGAAGAACTAGCGGAGCTAGCCAGGCTTGCAACTGAAATCAACCTTTCGGTTGATCCGGAAGATTTGCTTTTTAATTTTTTTTTACTGTATTGTCCATTTTCATAGGGAATTTCTCGGTCGCCTCCCCTGGGGAAAGCGTAGTCTCAGCCTGTGGCTCGCCCAAACCCAACCTACCTAACATTAGTTGTGATTTTGAAATTTTGCTGGGGGAGCAAACCGGAGTACCCAGAGAAAAACCCCGATACGTTGCCCGAGTCAAAAGTAAATAATATTCAGAGAAACATAACGCCCAGGTGCTGGATTGAACACACACCTGCCAGGCGCCATTGGTTTCTGGCCTGTGGACAGGAAAGTTAGTCCCGCCTTAGCCCTATCTGTAACAAGAGCCCCGTTTCCACTGCCTTTGAGCTTTTGCTTGTTTAGTCAGTGAAGACTTAGAAGGTTACTGTTAGTCTAAAGCAGACGACAGAAGTGATCATGCGTAACACAGTTGTAGCTTGATGCAAGCACAGTTGGTGACATCATCGCAGCCTACGATGGAGTTTCGAATTTTACAGCCACTTAGATTTTTCATCCAAAGAGAACACAGCTAGGTTAGATAGAACCAGTTCTGGGTGATTCTAGCAAAGAAATAGAAGGTCAGTCTTCGTTGAAACGCTGAGCAGTACACAGTACACTCAAGCAGAAATCTCTCTCCTGAGAAGATTAGACAGCAGTACTTGTTGAATATTCGAATTCAATCAAGAAGCCATGGCCTTCAGTGAGACGCTCTGCACAGACCTATTATACAGGGTTGTGCAAAATTTCGTCTCATATGTTACAGACGAGCAGGCGTTATATCGTGAGCCCAACTCAGCAAAAGACAAAACTAAGTCGACGGTTAAAATTGGCTGCCGAGGCATCTCCAGTATTGTGCGAAGATAGCCCAACCGATGAATCACAAAGTCAAAGACTCCACGACAACACAGTTTGTCCCAGAAGTGAGCTCAACTCAGCGCTTCAACCATGCAGTTAAGTGCCACAAGCAACAGTGCACTAAAACTCTGTATAAACAGGACCACAGTAGTCCACTTTTCAAGAACTCTGACCATTAAGGCGGAAAGTATCCAGTGCCCTATGATGAAAAAGTAGCTGCCTAGATTATCAGCGAGCGAACCATTTGCATTGACAATTGAACTTTTAAGTTAGTTTCGTACTTCGAATATCGTGTATAGAGTAGAAGAAATAAACGTGTGATTTTTACTGTTATCAAGTGGCTGGACTACATATGATTCATAGCCATGTGAAAGCTAGTGTGACAGTGATCTTTTACCACTTTTTCTATCTATCTCTGTACCCCAGCCTAAACACAGACCGAGCTAAACAAATAAATGTATTAAGTGAAGTCATAGGGAGATAACTAGTTATTCCCATAGACTAAGACGAGGAGGTAATAGCAGTCCATTGTGCAGAGCCCAGCAACATTAAAACCCCACGTCACACTATCCTATCCTATCCTATCCTATCCCGTAACTCGGAGGTCGTAGGGGCACCACAGATGATCGTTTAACCAGCGTACTCCATCTTTCCCTGTCCTCAGCCACCCTCAAGGCTTCGCACAGTGTCAAACCAGTCCATTCTCGAATGTTGTCCTCCCACCTCTTTTTCGGTCGCCCTCTTCTTCTGCCTCCTTGCACTGTGCCTTGCAGGATGGTATTTGCAAGACCTGATGATCTGGTCACGTGGCCATACCATCGGAGTTTCCTTTTTTTCACCACTGTGAGCAGGTCATCGTTATGTCCAATGGCTTGTGTGATGGTCTGTCGGACTTCGTCTTTGTTGATGTGTTGGGTATAGGAAATGCCCAGAAGTCTTCTGTAGCACATCATCTCCATGCTTTGTATTCTTTGTTGGAGATCTGCTGTGAGGGTACATGTTTCGCAAGCATATAGGAAGATGGAGATGACAAGGGAGCGCAGCAGCCTTAGCCCACTTGGCCACAACGATGGAGGACAGAGCAAAAATTATAGGCGAGAAACTGTCCTTTTGCAAGGAATGTCCGCCTAACGTTAGACAACTCTGGGCGCAACATGCGGGCATGTCGGCCAAAGTTGTTTCCCCTCGAATTTTCGAGTATGGTCTATTCAAACGAAGCAGGCAAGTCTACCCAACGCCAGCCTTTCCTGTATACTAGTATCAGCTGATTAATGATTCATTTATAATTAATAAAACTAAGAATTTACTATGAATACGAATATTGAATAGTACTATTTTTTTCTTATACACTCCTTATATTCCTTGGAATGAGAGTATAAACCAAGGTCTAGTACGGGCACGCACGCATTCCATAGCACGGACTTTTAAAGATCCTGACGCTCATGCCATAATCGGGTGAGTGCCGGCGACACAAATACACCCATCGAGCGCTAGGTCCTTACTTCACCATGCCCAGTGACCCAGGATTGTGTTCAGTTGTCCGGGCGTCATACGATGCGCCGAAATGCTGCAAGTGGGCGCCTCGTGCGGCTTGAGTGTTATCGGCCAGCGCTTTGAGCTGTTCTTGAGCTGGAACAATTAAATAATATATAATTAAGTAATCGTAACTTGTTTGTTCATGATAATTGTTGTCCTAATAATGAACATGCTGTGCAGGTCTTAGCTTGTACCGTGAGCGCCTCGGATCGGGCGGCTTGAGTTAGATCTTGTATCGGCCAGCGCTTTGAGCAGCTCTTGAGCTTGAAAAGCGATATATATATATATATATATATAATATATATATATATATATATATATATATATATATATATATATATATATATATATATATATATATATATATATATATATATATATATATTTGTTTTGTTTCCTTTGCGACCCTAGTGCCGACGTCTTTCAGCATCTTGTGAAGATTTGATGTCATCTAGTAGGATATTAACAACAGACACCATGAGGCTACAGCTACCGCGACTGGCAAAAGTGTTCAATGTAACGATATTGATAGGGCTGTGTGGGACCTTGCTGTTGCTGATTGCCGATCAGCCTCAGGGAGATGCGTTGCTGTTTGGCACCCCACAACTTTACATTGGAAGAGACAGACAAAGCAACACTAATACAGTCCTGGCATTGATTGACACCGCCGCCAAGCCTTCCGCTGTGCTAAGTCGAGGGGATGGCGATGACGCAGACGTGGATGGCGGCGACGTCATTCCCAAGGCCTTCGTCATCACACCAACGTACGCGAGATTGACGCAAAAGGCGGACCTGCTGCGGATGTGTTACACGTTGGCTCAAGTGCGCAACCTGCACTGGATCGTAGTGGAGGACAGTCATAACACGACCCAGCTGGTGACCGATTTGCTAACTTTCCACTGCAACTTTACCAACATTCGCTTCACGCAGTTAGCCATCAAGAACACCACCAAAACCAAGCACAAGGGATTGGCCCAAAGGAACCTGGCTTTGCAGTGGATCCGCCAACACGTCACTTCTGGTCCTCACGCCGGCGGCATCTACTTCGGCGATGACGACAATGCCTACGATATCAGATTGTTCGAGGCAGTGCGCTACAGTGTGGGCGTCAGTGTTTGGCTGGTTGGATTTTCCGGAGGAGCCGCAGTAGAAGGCCCCGTTTGCGCTAACGGCACGGTGAGGACGTTGTTTTCTTCCCCTAATTATTTTATGTTCTCCTTTTCCTTTCTTTATATATTTTTATTTTTTTTATTTATTTCTTATCCTATCCTATCCCGTAACTCGAAGGTCGTAGGGGCACCACAGATGATCGTTTAACCAGCGTACTCCATCGTTCTCGGTCCTCAGCAACCCTCATGGCTTCGCTCAGTGTCAAGCCAGTCCATTCTCGAATGTTGTCCTCCCACCTCTTTTTCTTTATCCCTCTTCTTCTGCCTCCTTGCACCGTGCCTTGCAGGATGGTCTTTGCAAGGACTGATGCTCAGGTAATGTGGCCATACCATCGGAGTTTCCGTATCTTTACCACTGTGAGCATGTCATCGTGTTGTCCTATGGCTTGTGTGATGGTCTGTCGGATTTCGTTGTTGGTGATGTGCTGGGAAAGGCCCAGACGTCTTCTGTAGCACCTCATCTCCATGCTTTGTATTCTTCGTTGTAGATCTGCTGTGAGGGTCCATGTTTTGCAAGCGTATATGAAGATGGAGATGACAAGGGGGCACAGCAGTCTTACCTTGGAATGTAGACTGATGGTCCTGTCTTTACAAATGGGTTTCAACCTTGCCAGGGCAGCAGTTGTTTGTGCAATCCTGGAGAGGACTTTCTATCGGGACCCACAGTCTGATACAATGGCTCCTAAATATTTGAAGCTATGCAGTGTGTTGAGGGATTGGCCTTGCGCTTTGATGTCCGTGTTGATGCCCTTGGTGTTGTTGGTCATCATTTTGATCTTCTCTGCACTTATTCCTATTCCATAGGCTCTGGGGGTGGTGCCAAACCTCTGTACCAGCTGTTCAAGTTCTTGTTCCTCTCCAGCCAATCCATCAATATCATCCGCAAAACGAAGGTTGGAGATTGCTCTACCCCCTATGCTTAGTGTACCTTCGTGATCTGAAAGGGCATCTAAAATGATGAGCTCTAAGAAGATGTTGAAGAGTGTTGGAGAGAGTAGGCATCCTTGACGCACACCGATTGTTGTTCTGAACCAGTTGCCGATAGCGCTGTTATGAAGGACTGCACTGGTAGCCTTGTCATACAGGCTTTTGATGACTTCAATAATTTTAGGACTGATGTTGTACACTCTCATGGTTGCCCGCAGAGCTGCATGCCAGACTCGGTCAAACGCCTTTTTGAAGTCTACGAACACATGATATAGATTTTGCGGTGCTGTAGGTATTTCTCGCAGATTATTCTGAGGTTGAAAATCTGTTCAGTGGCACTTCGCCCTGCCCTGAATCCTGCTTGTTCTTCAGCTATCGTTTGTCAACTTGGGGTTTCAACCTGTTGAGTATTATTTTCAGGAGGACCTTGCTGGGATGGCTGATGAAGTTGATGGTGCGATAATTTTCACACTCCTGAAGGTTACCTTTTTTGGGAAGAGTGATGGCAAGCGACTGGGTCCATGGTGTAGGCCACTCCCCACTCTGCCAGATCTTGTTACAGATAATGGTGAGGGCGTCAATCATCGCTTCTCCTCCTGCTTGAAGCAGTTCGTTCCGCGAGTATGTTGTCCACTCCCGCTGACTTCCCTTTCTTCAGCGATTGCACTGCTGCCCCAACGTCTTCTCGGAGAATTGGGAATCTGTAAGGCAATTATGCCAGACTTGCTTTGGATCGTGGAGTCCTTTGGCTGTTTAACACTTGTCAGCCGCTTCACGGTCTGGTAGGCCTTCTTGCTGTTGTTCTTGTTTAGACTGTTCTCTATTTTCTGGCATTTATCTACTATCCAGTTCTCCTTTGCTGCGTGCATGCCTTTTCGGATGTCATTGTTGATTTTTCGGTAGGCATCAGCTCCATGTGAGGTGTTCTTTTTCTTTTTCATCTCTCTTCGTTTATCACACTGATCCAAACGTTCAGGTGTGATCCACGGTTTCTTTTTTGGCCGGTGCTTGGAAAGGGTCTCAGTGGCTGCATCTGTAATAGATGAGTTAAAGATGGTGGTCATGGTGTTGACATTTACTTCCCAGCTCCCAAAATGAGCAGTTGTGCAAATTTCCCTCCAATTGTGGCTTAAAATATTAATGCCACCTCCGGGTCTTGTAGTTTGTCCAGGTCGAACTTCAGTTTAGTGCACTTTGCTGTGTTTACTCTCTTCAAGTGGAGCCGAAAGACATCACCACGAGATAGTGGTCACTTCTGATGTCTGCTCCTGGAAAAGTGTTGATGCTTGATCTGAAGCGTTTTTTGCCCATGATGCAGTGTTACACTCGATCGATGGTGGTGTTTTCTATCCTATCCTATCCTATCCTGTCCCATAACCCGAAGGTCGTAGGGGCACCACAGATGATCGTTTAACCAGCATACTCCATCTTTCTCTGTCCTCAGCAGCCCTCATGGCTTCGCTCAGTGTCAAACCAGTCCATTCTCGAATGTTGTCCTCCCACCTCTTTTTCGGTCTCCCCCTTCTTCTACCTCCTTGCACTGTGCCTTGCAGAATGGTCTTTGCAAGGCCTGATGATCTGGTGACGTGGCCATACCATCGGAGATTCCGTTTCTTCACCACTGTGAGCAGGTCATCGTGTTGTCCAATGGCTTGTGTGATGGTCTGTCGGACTTCGTCGTTGGTGATGTGTTGGGTATAGGAAATGCACAGAAGTCTTCTGTAGCACCTCATCTCCATGCTTTGTATTCTTTGTTGGAGATCTGCTGTGAGGGTCCATGCTTCGCAAGCATATAGGAAGATGGAGATGACCAGAGAGCGCAGCAGTCTTACTTTGGAATGTAGACTGATGGTTCTGTCTTTCCAAATGGGCTTCAACCTTGTCAGGGCAGCAGTTGTTTGTGCGATCCTGGAGAGGACTTCCTGTCGAGACCCATTGTCTGACACAATGGCTCCTAAATATTTGAAGCTGTGCACTGTGTTGAGGGATTGGCCTTGTACTTTGATGTCCGTGTTGATGCCATTGGTGTTGTTGGTCATCATTTTGGTCTTCTCTGCACTTATTTCCATTCCATAAGCTCTGGAGGTGGTGTCAAGCCTCTGTACAAGCTGTTCAAGTTCTTGTTCCTCTCCAGCCAATCCATCAATATCATCCGCAAAACGAAGATTGGAGATTGCTCTGCCCCCTGTGCTGACTGTGCCTTCGTGATCTGCAAGAGCATCTGACATGATGCGCTCTAGGAAGATGTTGAAGAGTGTTGGAGAGAGTAGGCATCCTTGACGCACACCGATTGTTGTTCTGAACCAGTTCCCGATGACGCTGTTATGGAGGACTGCACTGGTAGCCTTGTCATACAGGCTTTTGATGACTTCTATAATTTTATGGCTGATGTTGTACACTTTCATGGTTGCCCATAGAGCTGCATGCCAGACTCGGTCAAATGCCTTCTTGAAGTCTATGAACACATGATATAGATGTTGTTGGTGCTGTAGGTATTTCTCACAGATTATTCTGAGGTTGAAAATCTGTTCAGTGGTACTTCGCCCTGCCATGAATCCTGCTTGTTCTTCAGCTATGATTTGTTCAGCTTGTGGTTTCAACCTGTTGAGTATTATTTTCAGGAGGACTTTGCTGGGATGGCTGATGAGGCTGATGGTGCGGTAATTTTCACACTCCTGAAGGTTACCTTTTTTGGGAAGAGTGATGACAAGCGACTGGGTCCATGGTGTAGGCCATTCCCCACTCTGCCAGATCTTGTTACAGATAATGGTGAGAGCATCAGTCGCTTCTCCTCCTGCTTGTAGCAGTTCCGCTGGTATGTTGTCCACTCCCGCTGACTTCCCTTTCTTCAGCGATTGCACTGCTGGCTCAACTTCTTCCCGGAGAATTGGGAGGATTTCTTCTTCTTCTTTGCTCTCGGGACATGCTAGAACTGATGGGTCTCCATTTGGTGTATGGTTGTAAAGGTCAGAGCAGTACTCTGTCCATCTGTCCAAGACTTCTTGTTCTTGTAAGGCATATGCCAGACTTGTTTTGGATAGTGGAGACTTTGGGCTGTTTAACACTTGTCAGCCGCTTCACAGTCTGGTAGGCCTTCTTGCTGTTGTTCTTGTTCAGATTGTTCTCTATTTCCTGGCATTGATCTTCTATCCAGTTCTCCTTTGCTGTGCGCATGCCTTTTCGGATGTCACTGTTGATTTTTCGGTAGACATCAGCTCCCTGTGAGGTGTTCTTTTTCTTTTTTAACTCTCTTCGTTTATCACACAGATCCATAAGTTCAGGTGTGATCCACGGCTTCTTCTTTGGTCGATGCTTGCCAAGGATCTCAGTGGCGGCATCTGTTACAGCTGAATTGAAGGTATTGGTCATGGTGTTGACATCTACTCTACTTCGCCTGCCCCCAAAATAAGCAGTGGTGCAAATTTCCCTCCAATTGTGGCCTGAAATATTTTTGCCACCTCCGGGTCTTGCAGTTTGTCCAGGTCGAACTTCAGCCTAGTGCACTTTGCTGTATTTACTCTCTTCAAATGGAGCCGGAAAGACATCATCACGAGATCGTGGTCACTTCCAATGTCTGCTCCTGGAAAAGTGCGTGTCCTGCCAATGTTGATGCTTGATCTGAAGCGTTTCTTGACCATGATGTAGTCGATCTGGTTGTGATGTTCCCCGCCGGGACTGTGCCATGTCCATCGTCTGGATTTTTTGTGGAGACCAAGCGTGTTTGCCAGTACCAGATTGTTGTATCTGGCAAACTCCAATAGCCTCAGACCCCTGTCATTTGTCTCGTTTTTGCAGTGGGGTCCACATGTGTCTCCCCAGTTGTGGTGCGCATCTTGGCCAACCTTGGCATTCCAAGTGTTTTCTATCAGTATTTGATTCAGCCCCGATGCTTGAATTCCTGATAGGTGTGTAACTCAGATTCGTTTATCCACGCAGCCTGCTCACTCAGCAGCAACAAGGCAAAGTCTTCGTATGAAGTTTTCCACTTTTATTCAGCACACATCAACAACTGCATACAATCGCTCAATCGCCTTTCCACTCTCAACTTTTTACTTTCCAACTCACTATCAACAACAACCTTTGAAACAGTGCAGCACTTATATAGTCTCTTCATACTCCCGAACAATTTAGAACACGGTAGAAATGACGCACTACCACCAATCAAATGAAACTTCGTCATCACTGACTTACGTCATACCACATTATTTTCCGTCCCAGAATGTTCTCAAATATCCCGAAACTTCGATCGATAGTAAACAAGCGGATCTAGAGAATTCTCCAATAATATCGACTAACGAAAATTATCAACGTTATACAAAGCTTCTTCTAACAACAATGCAAACTCAAATCAAAGGTAAATACGCTCTACTATTGAATACTTTGCAAAGCAAAACGATTAGATCTATCGTGCACGCTTCAGACATACTATCCTTCGCGTTTCAACGTAACATGCAGTCGATCTGGTTGTGATGCTCCCCGCCAGGACTGTACCATGCCCATCGTCTGGATTTTTTGTGGAGACCAAGTATGTTTGCCAGTATCCGATTGTTGTATCTGGCAAACTCCAAGAGTCTCAGACCCTTGTCATTTGTCTCGTTGTTGCAGTGGGGTCCACGTGTGTCTCCCCAGTTGTGGTGCGCATCTTGGCCAACCTTGGCATTCCAGTCACCTTCCACTATGACTATGATCTTCTTCGGCACTTGGTCAAGGACAGCCTGTAGATTTTCATAGAAATCCTCCACTTTGCTGTCGTCGTAGTCTGATGTTGGGGCATAGGCCTGGATGATGGTGATGTTGAAAGGGACTGCTCTCAGACGAAAAGTAATGAGTCTACTGGAGACTGGGCGGCAACCCATGACAGTGGCTAGAATGTTCTTGTGGACCAAGAATCCAACGCTGTGTTCGTGCCTGTCATCTCTACCGCTGAAATAAAGCTTGTGGCCTTTGTCGGTCGTTGTTTCACCTAGGTCTTTCCAGCGCATTTCGGTGATACCTAAGATAGTGGTCCAGCTCGTGGGCTAGTTCTAATTTTCATTCCGCAGTTAGGGTCCTGACATTCCAGGTTCCTATGATGATGTTGTTTCTGGTGCGGATCTTGCTAAGTTGTCCATCAGTAGCACACTTATCACCTCCGTCCTGGTGGCCAACGGAAGGCGCGGTCCTTGGTGACCCGGGCGACGACCGATCCGGTATGGAGGGAATGGTTCTATTCACCATGCAGTATGTCTTGGGCAAGAAAGACTTGGCAGGGCCCAATCCTCTCCAGGATGTTGGCCACAGCCGATATCCACGAATATAGTGTGGCTCGCCTTGGCCCCGAGCACGTGGTCGTTGAACCTGGCCGGTGACTTCTGTGTATAAGACTTTCGCTCAGTGATGACGTGCTGACATCACCCCGGTTAGTCGCCTCTTTCGACACGCCGGGAAACTTTGGGTCTATTCTATTCAGTGCCCGAACCCACAGGGCTGTTACGCGCTCTAAAACGATTAAATAAAAAATGAAACAAAAATCCAAACCAAAATACAGATCTTAGGCACGCATATTGGGGACTAGTTATGAAGGATTCTCCGCAGTCCGCTAGTGCCTATATAATAACTTTTTTTTCTTGTGTAACACTCGCGTAAGGCAGTGCGTCAAAACTGTAAGCCCGGGTGGCACCCTGCATACACCCTGATCACGGCAAAAATCTGAAAGTCATGCAATCGGACAGTCTCACATAAAAATGTCCAAGGAACACGTTCACGCTCGTAATCAATGTGAACACCCCCTCACAAAACAAACCAAAAACAACAACAACAACAACAATAATCAATGCGAACAAATTATGCAAGTAAGCCAACACGCGGTTAGAGTAGTTCTGTGGTGTATGACCAATACATCTAGTTACTCTCTCACTCATACCAGTCTGGAAAATTATAAAACGAATTATTGGAGAAAAAAACCTCCAAAGCTGTGATCCAAGGTCTGAAAAAACGTGGACAGATTATCACTGAAAGAAAGCAGGTGGCTGACATGTTGGCCTCTACCATCCATCACAATTCTTCGTCTGCTCATTTTTACCCAAAATTCCAAAACATCAAAGATAAAAAAGAAAGATAATCCTGCTTTTTCGACGCCGATAATTGTGAACCATATAACCTTCCATTTTTTTATGGAAGAATTGACAGATTCCATCTTGAAATCCAATAATTCTGCTTCTGGCCCTGATGATATTCATTATTAGTTAATTTTGCACCTGCCTAAAGATTCCCTTAAAATTCTCTTGGCTGTGTTTAATCATATCTGGATCTGGTCTTCTGGTTCCTTTCCCCCATCTTGGCGGGAAGCAGTTATTGTTCCAATACCTAAACCTGGAAAGGGTCACTCTGACCCAAACAACTACAGGCCCATTGCTCTTACAAGCTGTTTGTGCAAAACTATGGAAAGAATAATTTATGAGCGTTTGATGTGGCAGTTAGAATCCATCAACGCTCTTGATATCACTCAGTGTGGTTTCCGCAAAAACAGGAGCACTTCAGGTCATCTCGTTCGATTCGAGTCGTTCGTCAGAAACGCGTTGGTTAACGGTGAACATGTTGTTTCTGTGTTGTTTGATCTAGAAAAGGCATACGACACGACTTGGAAGTTCGGGATTCTAAAAGATCTAGAACTCCTAGGCTTCTGTGGGAACTTACCCATTTTTACAGAAAATTTTTTAACCGATAGAAAGTTTCAGATCCGACTTGGCTTCACTTTATCAGATTCTTTTGAGCAGGAGATGGGTGTCCCTCAGGGTAGCATTTTATCTCCTCTTTTGTTTAACGTTAAGATCAACAACATAGTTCAAAACGTCAAATATGGCATATATAAATCCTTGCTTGTTGATGATTTCTCCATCTCGGCTAAGGGGTGGGGTGGAGCGTCAACTTCAGCTTTGCATAGATAAAATTCAGGGGTGGGTAGAAGAACACGGCTTCCAATTTTTGCTTTCTAAAACCGAATGCATTCAGTTTCATCGCAAACAGAACCAGGTTTTGAACCCTTCTCTCCATGTTCATGGCCAACCAAATCAAAGTTTCTAAACAAGTAAAATTGTTGGGTATTATTTTTGACAGTGTCACGTGGGGTTTATGTGTTTCTGGGCTCTGCACAATGGAATGCTATAACCCTCACGTCTATTCGATGGAAACTGCTAGTTAGTCACCCTGTGAATTACTTTAATACATTTATTTGTTTAGCTCGGTCTGTGTTAAGGCTGGGATACAGAGACAGATAGAGAAATGGTAAAAGATTACTGTCACACTAGCTTTCACACGGCTATGAATCATATGTAGTCCAGCCACTTGATAACAGTTAAAATCACACATTTATTTCTTCTACTCTATGCAAAGAAATATATAAGTGTGGAAGAACTACAAACGTGTTTTGAGACAACAGACTGGAGTGTGTTTATCGACAGTGCTAAAAACATAAATGAAGCAGTGGAAAGCGTTACAGACTATATCCGATACTGTGAAGAAACTATAATACCTAAAAAGACTGTGAAGATATATGCCAACAACAAACCCTACATCACCAAGGAAACTAAATTAACTTTGAACAAAAAGAAACAGGCTTACAAGAACAATTTAGATAAAGAAGCTAAGAAACAGATACAGAAAGAAATAAACAAGGACATTCGAAAAGGGAAAGAAAAATACAAGGAAAAAATTGAGGAACATTTTACAGAAAATAATATACAAAGAGTGTGGGAGGGAATGGGATTAATGTCTGGGTTCAAAGGTAAGAAAGGGGGGAGTGCACAACTTGGGGAATGTACTCAAGAATATGTAAATTACCTCAATAAGTTCTACTGTCGTTTTGACTGTCAAGATTTTTCTAGTCAGAGAGAGCAGTTAAGGGAAGGATTAATGGGGAGGAAAGGGGAGGAAGGAGAGGTTGAAAGTCAATTAGTTAGTGAGGAGGATGTAAGCTTAGCATTTACTAAGTTAAACACTCGAAAGGCTGCTGGTCCTGACAAAGTTACACCTAAGTTACTAAAAACATGTGCTAACCAACTTGCTGGTATTTTTACTGTTCTGTTTAACATGTCTTTTACTCAGTCTGTTGTACCTACTCTTTGGAAGATGTCATGCATAGTACCTGTTCCTAAAAAGAATCCAGTCAAAGGTTTTAATGATCTTCGCCCTGTTGCTTTAACCTCTGTCACGATGAAAGTTTTTGAAAAATTTGTTCTTAATAAGTTATATGTTTTAGTATCAGATTTTATTGACCCACTGCAGTTTGCCTATAGAAGTAAGAGAAATGTTGAAGACGCTGTTCTTTTTGTCCTCAACAAAATGTACTCACATTTAGAAAATGCAAATTCTTGTGTCAGGCTTATGTTCTTTGATTTTAGTAGTGCTTTTAATACTATGCAATGCCATTCACTTGTTCAAAAACTAGCAGGCATGAATGTTGATATTAGAACTATTCCATGGATTTTTGACTATCTTACAAATAGACCTCAGTTTGTCAGAGTTCAAAACAATTCCAATTCTATTGTATACAATTCTAATATTGTGTTGACTAATACAGGAGCCCCTCAAGGAACTGTTCTAGCACCTTTTTTGTTTTCTTTGTACACCGCAGACCATAGACAAAAGCACGAATCCTGTCCCCTGATAAAATTTGCAGACGACACGGCTCTATCTGGTCTTATTACCAACAACATGGACAACATGTACAGAGATGAAATAGATAGCTTTGTCAACTGGTGTGATTCAAATTTTCTAGATCTTAATGTAAGCAAAACAAAAGAAATGATAATTGATTTTAGGAAGGGAAACAAGTTTGATTTTAATCCTATCTTTATCAAAGGAGAAGAAGTAGAGAGAGTGCATGCATATAAGTATTTAGGTGTGGTTATCGATGATAGATTCACTTGGACAGATAACACAAAATACATTTACAAGCGACTGCAAAGTAGAATGTTTTGTTTAAGAAAACTGAGATCCTTTAATGTAAAACAGGAAATTTTACAAATGTTTTATACAGCTGTAATAGGAAGCATCATTTCTTTTGGAATCTCATGTTGGGGAGGAAACGTATCACAAACAGAAAAACGAAGATTGGACAAACAGATAAAAAGGGCTAGTGGGGTGGTTGGGAGAAAACAGGATGACATAGCGACGATACATAGCAGACAAGTGACAAAAAAGCTGACTGCAATTTTGGCTGACAGTAACCATCCACTTTTCTTGGAATTTGACTCTCGACGGATAGACAGGAGTGGACGTTTTAGGGCACCAGCGGGAACATCATCAAATAGGTACAGGAACTCATTCATACCACTTGCCATTCAAGCACATAACAAACAAGTCGGTAGGTCTTACTAAACATACTCTACAACTCTCATGCAGCTTAGTTAGTTTAATTTTTTTTTAAATTAATAGCTTATATGTTTACACACTAATAAGTTTTAAATTCTCATATTTATCTGTTCTTACGTTAATCCGTTTTACTGCTTAATTGAAATATCTGCATTATGAAAATATGTCCATGTGTTTGAAGATCATTAATAATGTATAAATATTTATGTGTGTGTAAAAGAAGAATGAATGGACATGTTTAATTGACAGACAATGTAATTTCCATGCATTTGGATTAATAAAGTAATATCTTATATATATATATATATATATATATATATATATATATATATATATATATATATATATATATATATATATATATATATATATATATATATATATATATATATATATATATATATATATGCAAAATCTATTGATACGTATACCTCTAACAACTCGTAACTAGAAGAAAAATAAGAAAAAAAAGAGGAAATCTCTCTGTCTCTGTCTCGCTGGCGTCGTGCATTAGACGGGAAGTAATTAACATAACGCAAAATTACTTTCCTTTCTAAGTCGTTTGAACCCATCTAGCACATTATGTAATGGCCAGATTTCCGGCGTTTTGAGGCTATTTTAATTTCTTATGGATTAAAATAAAATTGTTGAATAAACTGGAAATTGCGCAGTGTAATAAAGCAAATATCCGAGTAAATCCATTGATAAGTTTCATCATGTAATCATCTGCTGCAACGTGTTCAGAACTGAGCTGCTCCTCTTGTTCTCAAAAATACAAAAAAACTGATCATATCGCACCCTGTTACACGGCTTTTATTTCATCAATGGTTGACTCAGCCCCGATGCTTGAATCCCCCCGTGGAGTTGCCGGGGGTTTCAGTATAAATAGTATCCCCACTTTCTGGAAATTTGGTGCTTTAAATGTCCACTGTCGCTGTCTTTCTCCTTTTGTTCTTTATCATTCCTACTCTGTTCTATCAATCTACTATACTATCTTCTTTTTTTTTTTTTAGAATAGTCACCTACCTGTTTTCTTGAAACTCTTCCGGGCCAAAAATCCTGATTTGTGTGTGAGGTCTGTTGGATCAGCTTGGGAATATTGGACGCTTTCTGCCAGGTGGTCATTGGGGCTTCCTATGATGTTATTATTTGGCAATGTAGGCATTTTATATGTATGTGTTTTGTTGATATTTTATAATGAAGTTTATATTCTATTTTATTTTGTAAACGGAGATTCGATAAATTAGAGTATAGCCTCAGCGTCCCCTGCGTGGGATGTCTTTATTGTAAAGTGACCGGCTGTGGAGTGCCTTCATTGTTGCCACTAGTGTTGTTTCGGCAGATCTTTTACGCGGACCAGGGGCGAGTCCTCTTTCAGCGAAGTTGTGGTATTGATTTTGTGGTCCTGATTCGGCTATACTGGTCCTGATTTGGCTCGGAAGAGTCCGCTGGACCTAAGGCAATAATCAAGTAATGTAATGATGCTTGAATCTTGATAAGTGTAACTCAGATTCGTTTATCCACGCAACCTGTTCACTCAGCAACAAGGCAGGAGTCGTATGAAGCTTTCCAACTTTATTCAGCATACGTCAACAGCTGCATACAAAATCGCTAAATCGGTTTTTTTTTCACTCTCTAAACAGATTGATTGATTGATATATAAAATTATAGTCCCTGACACAGAACATATAGGAGACTATCGTTTAAGAGGTTATTATAGTAATAGCCCCCATGATACAGAGAATGTTAAGAATCCTTTCAGGACCAGATTAAAACGATAAAATGGGCCTACAATGGCTTCTGTGCTAATTATAAAAAGTTGTTAAAAGTTTCTACAATCAATGACACCCCCCCCCAAAAAAAAAAAAAAAAAAAAAAGTGTCGATTTCCTTTGTGGCCATCTTAGGTCATCAAGGATGTTTTTGTGTCTCTTATCACTGTCATGTTGCACCGGTGGGAGACCAGGACGGCGACGTTACGTTCAGAGAGACATACGGGTACGAGGGATCGGCCAGGCCCAGATGGACGGGGTAACATTCGCTCGGACCCTGTCCGAGAGACATACGGGTACGAGGGATCGATTCCAATGCTAAGATCAAATATCGATTATTTAAAAGACGACATGACCGGTGGGACCAGATCTCCATCAGCCATTTTTATCGTTTTATATCCACCCGGAACAGGTCCAGGGTGAATGGTTTTGTCCGGGTGTTCAAGCCCGGGAATAATTCTTAAGGAAATTTTATAAATTTAAAATCGGTTCGGGGCTCCTTGGCCTTGTCGTGGGTAGTTAATATTTACAATAAATCGGGGGGACCAGGCCACCCACCGAGCGACAGCTGCACCGAGCGCCATCCCAGGCCAGGCCAGGCCCGGGGTGGCATTCGCTATCCAGCTTGTGCAACCAATGCTAAAACCGGGTCCTCGTGGGACTCTATATTTAACAATCGAGGTGTAATGGTTGTGATTAACCGAGGAGACTAGGTCACCCTCCAGGTAAGCTATCGATGGATCGGGGGGGACCTGGTCGCCCGCCACTCTCTAAACAGACACAGTGCACCCCGTATCATTTATTGCCGCAATCTTACTTACCACAAGTTTGGCCCGAGGATGTTGAGTTGCCACGGTCTTGGTGGTCTTTACGAACTCCTTGCTGGCATACTATGGATCCTTGTTCTTGAGATCATTCACACCCACATGGATCACGGTGGTCTTCAGTGGGGTGTTGACATCTTCCTGAATCCGCTGCAGTGCCCCAATTACTTCTCTAGTGGTCGACGCTTTAGTTTTAATTACTTCAAAGCCGTAGGAATGACCAAGTCGGGTTGCCTGAACGCCATTCCAAACAGAATCATGACATTGTACAATCGCGATCACATCATCATACTCTTGTTTATTTCCTATCTTTGGTCTTGCATCACAGTACAAAGACATCATTTTTGTTGTGTTTTATCCTCCTGTCTCTGCTTTGCATTTTCACCAACCACATTGATTTTAGGGGGAGGAGATGATGTCTGCGAGGGCTTTTGTTGACTGCCGCTCGAAGTCGACGGTGCAGATCTTACTGCGGCCGCGTATGAACCAGGGGGATGGGGCGGTTGCAAATGCGTCGTCTGCTCTTCAGCACCCGTTCGTTTCGATCAGAGAGCTGGAATAATATTATAGCTCTCTGTTTCGATGTTCGGGTTCTCTGCTCATGCAGTTCCTTGATCATTTTTGCTTGATCAAGAACGATCTCATGTAAATTGGCGACCGTTCCGTGCAAATTTTCGATCAAGATTTTCAGCTCACTTAGTGTTTGGCTTTGGCACTGGCAACTCTTGCAGTCATTACGACGCGTAAGGCATCGTAGAATGCCCAGTTATCGTAAAATATTCCGAGTAGAATAAACAATAATGCACTTATACCCAGTGCAAAGTAGACCTCTAAGACGTTCCCCAAGCATTTTGACAAGCATAAGAAACGAAACTTATTCACTAATTTTGGATGTTTGGTGCACAGAACCACTACCTACATCTTGTTTATATTCGGTGCGCGTTATTTTGAAATGTTCCCAAATGAATCACGTACGTAGGCCATGAAGACGTTCGCATTTTCACAAGCATAAGAAACGAAACCTAGCCAATAATTTCCGAATTTTGGTGCATTTCAGTGCTCCGTTATTTTGAAATTGTAACAGCAGAAATATTGACGACAAAAATGTAGGAAATTAGCTTAGCGCAAAATAGATACCATCGAATGAAACTGGACGTTATTACCACAGTTATCTAAAAAGCAGCCCACACATGGCAAATTAACTTTCTTGAGACAGTCACCCCGACAGCCGATCAAGATACCATCTCACAGACTGAGCGACCAAGATTGTTAAATAGCATACTTTAGTCAAAACGGACTAGAACGTTGTCCCCGTTAAGGAGCACTCCAGCCAAAAGTTACCAAGATGATGTCACCAGTATAGGGCAGGCACAGCTTATCGTTATTACATCTATTCTCCACTCTATCCCTGACACTCTACTTTAAAGATAATTATGCGGGTCCCGTGACAAGAGAAAGGGGGAGAAAATATTCAAAATAAAACGATTGATCCCGTAAGTGCGAGATTAACGAAACAAGAGCTAAACGATTGGTCAGAAGACCCCTAGGAACTCTTGCATACCCTTGGGGACCAAATCTCAACTGGTCAGTCGCAAAAGAACTGTCAGCTGTGAGGGTCGACCAAAGGAACAAACTGCAGTGTCCGTCTATCTCCATCTCATCAAGAGAGTGCTAGAGACGTAAAAGACGATTTCACGAGACACAGAGTCTACAAGTAAGATAACACTAGTAGTTTTGATATGTGTATGTTTATTGTATATCGATTGCCATTGTAATGTTTATTTGAGCTCCTCGCAAGTATAAGTGCAGAGAATAATTATGTTGTGAGCCTGTACTATAAAGGATGTGACGTACCGGCGCGAGACACGATTATATTTAGTTTTGGATGACGTCGACCGAAGTTTTTGCATCACACGTACACAATGACGTGGTTCCTGCGATATTTAAAACATTCTTTGGACAGAATAAATATTGCCAACCAGTAATCTTAATCGTTTCACGGAGTTGAATGTTAGTATATATATAATATTTACAAACAACTTAACAGATTAAGAGAGTTCAATTTCCATGACAGCTTGTCAACTTCCTGGATATTGTTTAGCAACGGGAACTGTTAGCTCGGGACTAGACGACAGAACTTTGCCTGAGAAGGATGAAGCTGAAGACCTGGAGTTTGGAAACCTCCTTCGTTCCTCTTTCACGCCTTTTAACAATAACTTTACAGTCGGCAAAGTAACTAGTCAATCCATTCAACGCAGGGTTGAAACTGCAGGATTTGAAGAAGTTCGTACTGGTAAGAATTTTGATTCTGCGCGTCCGCGGAGGAGAATGTATTTGTGTCAGGACGACCGCCATTCATTGTTGTTGATGCACATTTGTGTTCGTTCGATTGAGTGTTTGCGCGATCATTTTTTTTGGTTAAATAATGGGGTGATATTATTTGTCAATGATCGAAGTTATGTTTTTATAAATCTTGTAAATGAAATGAGTATCATCGACTTGGAGAAATTAATTGCAACATTGGTTACCATGTCAACTAGTTAACGGTTTTGGTAAGACGGTTTTCTAGCAAGTCGATACTCATTTTCAGACCTCTGTAAGCTGATGATTAACGAAGTTAGGTACTTCGCTATGTTGCAGGGTCGGACTTCTTCCTAATTTGTTCTCATTCTACCTGTGAGTCGGGTTACCTATTTTGCCGAGTTTCATCGTTGCGGAAGATCCGACGACTATCGTTCATCATTGTATCCACCCGGATTGATCGGTATCATCATGACATTGCACGAAAGACTTTGAAAGAACTTTGCGAATACTAATATGACTCTTCGTATCATCTACATCCTCGATCGTCACTACGTCAATGTTACTAGAGCTGAGTCCATATTTATTTTATGTGTTGGCTAAGTTAGAAAGCCATCTTACTATCATCCATTCATTAAAAATAAGTTAATGTGAAGTAAAGTTGTCTTTTAGTTTGTAAAAGAGAGATGAGGAAGTGTTTGATGTGTAAAGTTTAATGTTCAACATCATTTCAGACAAATAACAACACACGCACATAACTGGAAACTTAAACCTTGCCCACTATCTCATCTCAAATTCGTAACAGCCATGTATTGATAATATGTTCTGGATATATATATATATATATATATATATATATATATATATATATATATATATATATATATATATATATATATATATATATATATATATATATCTAGTTACAGAAACAGATTATTGTTTCTGAGACAGTATGCATGTGGATTGATGTATCTTAGCCTTAAGATTCGAATTGAATTGTGCATATGGGAACCCTGCAGGTGTCTGATGCTATATGCAAATGAACTGAGTCTTACCCTCGAGAAAACTAGAACATTTAGAAAACTACGAACAGTGAAAATCATAACTACAGTTAGCACAGGATGAATAAACCCTGCTAAAGAACTCTCCCAGCACGTTGAACTATATTACTTATTAATTTACCGGTTAATGCAGAAATGTTAAAGTTGTGTTGAATATATAAAAAGTGAAATTACATACATACGACTGGTGTCATTCTATTTGTATTGTTGTGTAGCTATTAGTTTTCTTCTCTCGAGACATAATAATCTAGTCTTTTGATTAGTAATTAACGGTTCTCAAGTTGAGCCAAATGATACTAAAATTCCCGAGAACAAATATAAATTTCATGTGACCAAAGTGCCGTGATCTGTCTCTCACACAACTTTCGGAATTCTGGTAAAAGAACGATTGATAGTGGTAGCACACAGGGCCGGATCACTTACTCTTGGAGGGGGGGGGGGTTCCAAAAATATTTTAAGGGGTTAGGGGTGACAAAAACGTGTCCGCTCAAGGAACTTGAGTAGAATGAGGAACGTTTTACTTACCACCAGTGTCAACTAAATTAAGAGCTTTAAAAAAACTCCATATATATATACATCGCCCATCTGTCAATAAGTCTTACCCACTAGTAAGATAAACGTATCTTCCCCAGAATATCATCACAGAAATGTTCCCAAATGAATAACATTCGTTTACAATCGGGTGCCAAGAAATGTGTGAATACAGTTGGACAATGTTAAGAGGGTTGAACAAATTTTTTAAACTGCAATGACCCTTTTCCTATACTACTACTACTACTACTACTACTACTACTACTACTACTACTACTACTACTACTACTACTACTACTACTACTACTACTACTATTACTACTAATAGTAATAATAATAATAATAATAATAATAATAATAATAATAATAATAATAATAATAATAATAATAATAATAATAATTACGTTTGAGACGCGCACGATAGATCCGATCGTTTTGTTTTGCAAAGCATGCAATAACAGAGTGTATTTACCTTTGATTTGATTTTGCTTTGTAGTTGGAAGAAGCTTTGTATAATGTTGATAATTTTTGTTGGTCGATATTATTGGAGAATTTTCTAGGGCTGCTTGATCGAAGCATGTGGATAAATCTGGTGGTTGCTACGAGATGCATCTAAACTAAATAAAGTTATATGATGTAAGACAGTGCATAGTTCTGATGACGAATTCTATTCTGATTGGCTGTGATTGCGTCACGCTGGAATGTTCGAACGTTCTCTAGAGTATAGAGAGACTATATAAGGCCGCACTGTTATAGGTAGAAGGTAAGAGGGGCCGGGTAGCTCAGTTGGTAAGAGCGTCTTGCTAGTAACTGAAAGGTCGCTGGTTCGAATCCCGGATTGGTCAACGTGTGATCATATTATTTTCCCCTTTACCAACAACTGGCCCGCTGGTGTCAGTATAAATCGGTCCAGTAGTCACCTATATGCGAAAGTGTCGTGTGACTATAATCTACATACAAACAGGTAGAAGGTGGCCGGGTAGCTCAGCTGGTAAGAGCGTCTTGCTAGTAACCGAAAGGTCGCTGGTTCGAATCCCGGATTGGTCAACGTGTGATCATATTATTTTCCCCTTTACCAACAACTGGCCCGCTGGTGTCAGTATAAATCGGTCCAGTAGTCACCTATATGCGAAAGTGTCGTGTGACTATAATCTACATACAAACAAACAGGTAGAAGGTCTCCTCTCTGAAAATCCTTCTCGGGAAGAGAGGGGACCATAAACTGATTTAAAAAAAAAGGTTAGTTGAGTTAGTCGAGAGTTGAAAAAGAGAAAGTGAAAGAAAGCGAGTGAGCGATTGTATGCAGTTGTTGATGTACGCTGAATAAATTTGGAAAACTTCATACAACGACTCCTGCCTTTTTGCTGAGTGAACAGGTTGCGTGGATAAACGAATCTGATTTACACTTATCAGAATTTAGGCATCGGGGCTGAATCAACTACTGATAAAAAACAACAACAACAACAACAGTGTAACACTAATAATTATAATTAATAATCATAACAATAATAATAATACATGAATTTATATAGCGCACATATCTCACACAGACAAGAGTGATTCAAGGCGCATTCTCCCGCATTCATACATATAATAGAAAATTGTACATAGAAAAGTGACGAAACAATGGTGTCTAATAAAAATTAAGCATACAATAGAAAGTTTCCCGCTTTTTTCCATCTCTTTTCTAGCGAGATTTCCAATGTTCCTGTTTTCAATGCATCCACGCTTAGCTTGAGCCTTTACACTATGAGGGCGAATTACCGAAAACGATGACTATTCTGACTTTCGTTGCCGACCCATGACCTCCGGAAGTTTACGCATGCGCAGAGCCATCGGCGATGGTTGTACATTTGGCGATGCCACACCGGGGCCCGTCCTACCCCGCTCCGCCCCATCTCTCTCTCTCTCTCTCTCTCTCTCTCTCTCTCTCTCTCTCTCTCTCTCTCTCTCTCTCTCTCAAACACATACACACACGGACACACACCCCCACCCACACACACACCCACACACACACCCACACACACAAACACCCTTACTCCTTCCTCAGTGTCAAAACGGTAAGGGAAGCGATCGTCCCCTTTACGCATTTGTGGCCGGGGACGTTAATCTACATGTACCAACGAAAACGAAAACGAAGCGATCATCCTAATTATTCCTAGCGCCTGTTTGTCAACCACGTCGCGAGCTTTGTCGTAATCTTACGCTACCGTGTGGCCTTAACTACATGTATGATATCAGATGTCGTAGATCCAAGTTAGATTATGGTTGCATTGTTTATGGTTCTGCTAGAAAATCTTATCTTAAAATGTTAGATCCAGTTGCTCATCAGGCATTACGCATTGCTTTGGGTGCTTTTCGCACCTCCCCTTGTGAAAGCCTTTACGTGGAAGCTAACGAACCTCCGCTGGAGCTCAGACGTACACAATTGTCTTTGAATTACTATTTAAAATTAAAAACTGATCCCATGAACCCCGCTTATGACTGTTTTCAACCCAGATTTTGTTCAGAAATTTGAAGCCAGACTTAACGCAATACCTCCATTTGGCATCAGAATGCAGGCTCATTTGAAAAAAGCAGGCATCGATGTTGCTTCCATCAACGATGATGAGCTTCGGACTGAAGCTCCTCCATGGAAATTATGTACCCCAAACATTGATTGGCAATTGTCCGCTTTCCTCAAAAACAACACATCTGAAACCGTCTATAACCAACTTTATTTAGAACAGTGTGCTCTATACCCAGGATATGAGAAACTTTTTACAGACGGGTCAAAGAAAGGAGACTCAGTTGCTGCTGCGTCAGTCTCTGGGAGACACCTAGACCAGCCTTTGCAACAGTGTCTACCTGATTTTTGTTCTGTTTATACAGCTGAGCTCAAGGCAATTCATCTAGCTTTGAAACAGGTTTATCAATCCAAAAGAACCTCATTTTTAATCATATCTGATTCACTGTCAGCACTCCAGGCTCTTACCACGAGAAAGATATCACACCCTTTTCTGGCAGAGGTACATGACCTCCATACACAACTTGTTTCTGAGGTTAAAAAGATAGTTTTTATGTGGGTCCCTGGTCACATGGGCATCCGTGGCAACATTGCAGTGGACAAAGCGGCTAAAAAAAGCTCTGCATCTCGATTTCTTTTCAGAGATTTTCCAGTTTGTTCCTTACTCTGACCTGCGTTGTATGATTGGATCTTATTGTAAACGGCTGTGGCAGATTGACTGGCCTAGCCATACCAATAATAAATTATTTCAAATTCTTCCCGATTTGTCAGATTCTTTGCCTAACTTTGCATCCACTCGCAAAGAAGAAACAGTTTTATCTCGCCTTCTTATTGGGCATACTTATGTCACCCACAGTTTCCTTTTAAAAGGAGAACCACCATGGTGCTTTGCATGTGATAAATCCTTTTCCGTTCGTCATTTCATGTCTGAATGTGCTGACCTGCTTGATAAAAGAGAAACATATTTTGGTTCAATACCTTTCAAAGAGATTTTTAAAATATGCAATGGTCAACACTTGTTTCAATTTTTACATGATGTTGGTTTGTTTTATCGCATATAAACCATGTCGTTTTGTTTTGGATTTTATTGATAAGACCGAATTTCGTGATTTGATTGAGGAAAGAGAACATATTTTTAATACATCAGTTTTAAAGAAGACTTTTCAAGAGGTTTCATGTGAAAGTTTGTTTGAGTATTTAAGAGTAACGGGTATATATTTTAAGATTTGAACCACTTTTATAACATTTTAAGATAACGTCTCTCTGGTCCTGATTTGGCTCGGAAGAGTCCGCTGGACCTAAAGCAATAACCATGTAATGTAATGTAACCTCAACGGCCGAAACAAGTTACGTGAACACCTATACACCTTCCTAGTCTTTACAGTAGGTCGCCAATAATTTAGCAAGGACGACTTTGCGACTATGTTGAAACACGCATGCGCGATCTTAAACACACATGCACACACACACACACACAAACACACATTCACACACACACACACACACACACACACAGTCACGCGCGCTTTTTTTATAAACTGCTGTTCAACTGTGTGTTGCAGGTGACGGGATTCAAAGGCGTGTGGGGCAAATACCGGAAATTTCCACTCGACATGGGGGCGTTTGCGGTGGGCGTCAACTACTTCCTCAGTCATCCCAAAGCAGGCTTCAGTGACCGCTCCCGAACTGGATACCTGGAAACGGATTTTCTGACCTCCACCCAGGTGAAGATGGAAGACATGACCCCACCCAGTTTCGATCCTAACTGCCAGCTCGTCTTGGTATGGCACACCAAAACCAAGAATCCTAAGGTCCGAAACCCTGTGCTGCACACGCGTAGTGTTGCTGTCAAGAACGGGCTGCATACGACAAATACCTCTAAGATCAAATTACCGGTCAAAACAATTCCCACAAACGTCACACAAATCAAGACCTCAACCATTGTTTCCAACCAAACTGCTCACAGTGTCCAGAAGAAGTTGTCCGCGAAAAACTGACACTCAAATTCTGATGGTTTAGACCGGCGTTGCTCTCTCTCTCTCTCTCTCTCTCTCTCTCTCTCTCTCTCTCTCTCTCTCTCTCTCTCTCTCTCTCTCTCTCTCTCTCTCTCTCTCTCTCTCTCTCTCTCTCTCTCTCCTCTCTCTCTCTCCTCTCTCTCTCTCTCTCCAATTTATACGTATTTGTAAGATCCGCTTGGGCATAAATGAACGGAATGTAATTAAGAGATACTCAAATGCATCTAAGTTATGTCCCTTTTGTGAAGAAATAGAAAATGAATCAAATTTTCTATTTTACTGCCCAAAATACAAAGATTTGCGTGGAAAATATGTTTTGAAAATATAGAAAATGTCCCGAATGCTTCTTTGAAATTGTTGATGCAAAATGATAATACTGAAGCATGCGTTCCTTAGCTATGTTTATTTTCTACGCGTTAAAACTCGGAGAAAACGTTTCGAGTAGTTTTATCTGCCCACCATAAATAAATAACTTTAGTGTGTGACAGGCGTTTTTGTTATTCTAAGCTATATGCGTCGATACTGGAAAGCATATACATCTATGTATGTGAATCTATGTATATTACTATGTTTTGTTGTTAAATAGTTGCCTTGATCTCTTGCAGATAGACTGGTGGTCTTGCAATAAAATTCAATTTCAATTTCTCTCTCCCCTTAACAAAACCTTAATTACAATAAAGCCGTTTTAATGTACAAAATACTAAACAATAGAGCTCCTGATTATTTAAAAGTACTTTTTAGCAAACCTTCATCGCGTTATTTTCAGATATCATTTAACCTTGCCACAGCCACGCTTAGACATATTTAATAAAAATCTCTGTCATATTCTGGTCCAAGTATGTGGAATTTCTCTACCAAGAGAAGATCAAGGAAAGTATCAGGACTCACAAATTTCTATTTTTTTTTGCAATATTTAAGATGATTGTATACGTTTTGTTCTTTCCTATCTTGCGACAGTTTAATTTGTTCATGAGTGAATTAGCTTGTATATGTGTGTGGTTGTGGTGGAGGGGGGTGGGGAGAGTGGGAGTAGGGGAGGGGTGTGGGTGGAGGGAGTATGTGTATTTAGATACATTATTTTCGCAGTATTTTTTTAAATTCTTACCATTGTTAAGGTTTGTGTTAGTTTAAAATCAATTTTATGTTAATTATTTAGTTTGTTCTGAACTTTTTTTCTTTTTTTTTAAATTTTTTTTTTATTATTTTACAATTTTTTTAAGGATTAGCTGTAAGAAGGTCCATAGGACCTATTGCTATTATCCAATTAAAGGTTTCGACTTCGACTTCTCTCTTCGCTGTATTGCCGGATGCTGCTGATGTTTGATATATTGCACCATTAGTCCCCGTAGGTTCAAGTTGTCCACAGAACATGACGGTTATTTTTCCTTTCTTGTTTTAATTTAGTCTATTCATCCAGCATGTTCTTTGAAGAGAGTGGTTTCCTTTGCGATGTCGGAAGGGCATGTACGAATGGCGGAAAGAGTCACACGGCTTTGTGTGTGTGTGTGGGTGGGTGGGTGTGTGTGTGTGAGCGTGTGTGTGTGTGTGTGTGTGTGTGTGTGTGTGTGTGTGTGTGTGTCGGAGGTTCTCTTTGCTGTGCTGGTTGTGTTGCTATTCTTTTCTCAAGTGTCTCCGAGCTTGGAGTGCTAAAGAGTTTGGCGGCTGGAGATGTGTTTAGCCGCCGTCATATTTTATGCAGACATTCGGTGACTGCTTTGACCAGTGTTCCCGATTACGCACTGTAGTGCGTCAATTACGCAAAAATTATGAAAAATTTACGCTGAAAAGCGTGTATGTATGCGTCCTGTGGACGTACACATTTTTCCCGAATCGCTGAAGTGGAAAATGTGACAAAAGAGTGGCCTACTTAGTACTATAATTCACGGTAACTCCCTTTCCTCTCCCCCAATGAAGACTTTCATTGCAGACGATTCAGAGTTGTTGTCGTCATTTAAAATCGCATGCGCGCGCATTGTATACTTCTTTGGTGCAAGCTTGTCGCTGCTCACCAACTTGGGACTCTCAAAATTTGCAAAAGGACTCTTAAACTTTGATAATTGAGAGCCCCATGGACTCCTATACATTTATAAAAATTATTTTGGAAGGAACACTGTGTAACTGCCTTGGGATTTTTTATTGTGACTACTAGACGTCACGGCGTAGGCTGCTACGGAGCTCAAAGCCATAGGAGATAAAAACACCAGCGGATGAAAAAGTACTCTATGTACAAGTAATTCGGTGAAAAGCTTTTTCAGGAGTTTCAAAGCCAACTGAAATCCTTGGAATGGGAACCGAAGTCTTGTCTGTGCACGTACGCATTCCGTGGCATGGACTTTAAGGATCCTGACGCATGTGACCTAGTCGGGTGCGTGCCGGCTACACAAATACACCCAAGATTGTTCTCAGCCGTCAGGGCGTCAGACTTTGTGCCCACAGATAGCTAGTGGGCGCCTCGGAAGGCTGGAGTTAGATCCTGTATCGACCTGCGCCGTGAGCAGCTCTTGAGCTGGAAACGCGCTATATAAGAACGATTAATTTTTTTCATGGCCTCCATCGTCCTCTACTGTGCGCACGATAGATCCGATCATTTTATTCTTGAAAAGCATGCAATAACAGAGTGTATTTACCTTTGATTTGATTTTGGTGTTATTGCTAGAAGAAGCTTTGTATAATGTTGATAATTTTCGTCGGTCGATATTGTTGAGAATTTTCTGGAGTTACTTGTTTACTATCGACCGAAGCTTCGCGATAAATCTAGTAATAGCTAAGAGATTCTTCTGGCCTGAATAAGGTTATATGACGTAAGACAGTGCATAGTTCCAGTGACGAGTTTTATTTTGATTGGGTGTTATTGCGTCATGCTGGAATGTTCGAACTTTCTATCGATTATAGAGGGACTATATAAGTAACGCTGTCTAATTGTAAAACTTGTCGTCCCCTATACGCTTATGTGTCCGGGGACGTTAATCTATTTTAACTAACTAAATTGTAAAACAGTGATTGATAAAGATTTGTGACGCTTTTTTAATGATGATCTTTGAACTGATTTTCGGAAAAGCGATCTTGTATGCAGTTGTTGATGTTTGCTGAATAAAGTTGGAAAACTATACGACGACTCATGCCTTGTTGCTGAGTGAAGAGACTGCATGGATAAAGGAATCTGAGTTACACTTATCAAGATTCAAGCATCGGGATTGAATCGGCCATTGATAAATAAACAACGGGTAACACAGGGTTACAACGTAGCTCCGCTTACACCGAATGTATTTTCTTATCCCAGACACCAAATTTCGACGGATATAACAAAACCCAAGTATGAAAACATAACAAATGACGTAAATCTGCAGAAAGGACGTAGAACCAAAAGTTCTTGTTTGCACACACACAGACACACACACACACACACACACCCACACACACACACACCCATCACACACACACATCACACACACACACACACACACACACACTACCATATTAATAAACAATTGATGCCCACGAATGCCGCTCGCTGCGTTCCCTGGTAGAACCAAGGATTTTACAATTATGTAGAACTCACGTAACCTCTTCGGACTGATACTTTCGACCGGATCATTTAGCAGTACCTCAGTACAAGAAGGGTGCAGTGCATGAGACGTATTGGATATTCGCGTGTTTGCTTTGTTGTTGTTGCATCAATTTTTATTCATCAGATTAACATAATTTTTTTTTATTTCTTTGTTGTTTAGAGGTTTTCTATTATTGCCATACTACTTTATCATACTACATGTTTGTTTGTTTGTTCGCTTACTTTAGTCAATGTTAGTTTACCTGGGTTGCTTTTTTTTTCTTTTCATACCTGACAATTTTTGTTGTTAGTATTTTTATTCAACAAATTTTTTAGGCCAAATTTTATTTTTATTAAGTGTGAAAGGAGAACAACTGGTGTTTAAATGTCTCCCGATAGGACCCAACAAAACATTTGATCATCATTATGGCAAGGCGAGCCACACTGTACTGGCGAGCCACACTGTACTGGCGAGCCACACTGTACTCGTGGATTTCGGCTGTGGCCAACAGCCTGGAGAGGATTGGGCTCTGCCAGGTCTTTCTTGCCCAAGACACACTGCATGGTGAAAAGAACCACTTACTCCATACGGGATCGGTCGTCTCCCCGCTAACCATGGACCGAGCCTTCCGTTGGCCACCTTTAGAGCTTATGGAATGGAAATAAGTGGAGAGAAGACCAAAATGATGACCAACAACACCAGTGGCATCAACATGGACATCAAAGTCCAAGACCAATCCCTCAAGATAGGAAATGTCCAGAAGTCTTCAGTAGCACCTGATCTCCATGCTTTGTATTCTTCATTGTAGGTTTGCTGTGAGAGTCCATGTTTCGCAAGCGTATAGGAAGATGGAGGTGAAAAGGGAGCACAGCAGCCTTACCTTGGATTGCATACTGATGATCCTGTCGTTCCAAATGGGCTTTAACCTTAACAGAGCAACAGTTGTTTGTGCAGTCATGTAGAGGACTTCCTGCCATGCACCATGTTGAGGGATTGGTCTTGGATTTTGATGTCCATGTTGATGCCACTGGCTCCGTGATCGATAATGAATACCTGGCGTCCAAGAAGACAAAATCGCACTAGGGCGGGGAACATTGTAGCGCAAGCAACTGCCACAACCTACGATATCATTTTGACTGCAAAGGAAAGTCTTTTCACCGGTTTCCAAAGGAGAAACCAAGGTAAATCCTGATGATTGTTCTTCTCAAAATCCAGTGATAGCCAGGATTTTAGCACACTGTTTTAACGTGCATTGAACGAAATATTCAGGGCAGAGCAGAGTCTTCGGTAATTATTAAGCATTACAGGCCTGTTGCCGATTCCAATGTTTTTGATGGTTTGGTCATTGAAGGATTTCTAAAACTGTTCTTTTTGACCAGGCCTATTCTAAAATCCCTGAATAAACAGGTGACAGATCTTTTGATCAGATTTAAACTGGTACAGACGCAGTACAGATTTAACTGATGAGATTTTCAGGGAAAAAAATAAAATGCAATTGAAAAAAACTTCATTACTTAAAGGTTTTGCAGTTTATGGGTACATTTTGTAAGCATAAGTATGGTAAACTATTTAGATTTGCCAAGAAATTCAGTCGAGTTTTCAAGCGAGAGCAGACGTGTTTTTTTAACATGAGAAGTGATGCATGAACAGGGGTGTTGAGGATGCTGTGATAACTCTGTTACACCGTGCACACTCCCACCTGGAAGACGGCGGCGCGTACGTCCGCATTCTCTATGCTGATTTTTCATCGGCTTTTAACAACATCCAGCCCCATATTCTTGCTCAAAAACTTCAAACGATGAACATCAACCCTTTTCTTACCCTTTGGGTCACAGACTTCCTCACTAACCGAACACAGACAGTGTGCATTAAAGCCCCCCCTCCGCCACTTTCATCACCATCATTGTCTTCGTCATCACCGACGTCATCACTATTATCATCTGCAGCAGTTGCAGCTACATCATCATCCTCATCATCGTCATCATCAGCAGCAGCAGAAGCAGCAGCATCATCCCACTGTATCTCCTCTGTCAAGGTCATCAACACAGGTGCGCCACAGGGTACTGTGATAGCCCCCTTTGTCTTTACCCTTTACACAAACAACTGCCAAATTTCCAGAGATGACACACATATTATCAAATTTTCTGATGATGCTGCTGTTGTCGACCTTTCAGACTCTGTGACATGTTACGAGCAAAGTGTCAACTCTTTTGTCAACTGGTGTGATAGGAACCATCTTGAACTGAATGTCAAAAAGACTAAAGAAATGGTTGTGGACTTTAGGCAGAATGGGACAGATTTGCCGGCACTCTTGTTAAAGGGAGAAGAGGTAGAAAGAGTAGACACCTAATATCTTGGCATTCTCATTGACGATAAGTTAAAGTTCACAGCTAACGCTGAGGCAGTGTTCAAGAAGTGCAGACAGAGGATGTATATGTTGTACAAACTGCGTTCACTGATGGTGTCGCAAAGAAATTTGCAGCAGTGCTATACTGCTTTCATTGAGTCTGTGTTAACATTCTCATTCATCTGTTTCTATCAGTCTCTTAATCTCAAAAACCAAAATTCTCTTAACAGTATCTCCAGAACATGTAGCAAGATTGTAGGCAGAAATCTCCCCCGTCTCTGTGATTTGTTCCAAACAAGGGCCCTGAGCAAAGCCATGTGCATCATTAAAGACCCCACCCACCCTCTGTGCCCCCTCTTCCAGTGTCTTCCGTCCGGGGTTCGACTCAGGACAATGCAATGCCGAACAGTTCGCTTCAGTTCCACTTTCATCCCTACTGCAATTACCCTTTTCAATTCAACCAACAAACGCTGATGGCTCTGCTCAGGACACCTCACCACCCTCAAATTAATAACCCCATCATTTATTTTTATCTGATTAATTGCTTTTACAATCAAACTTGTATGTTTTACTTTACTACCCACATGTCCATTGATAATTATTGTGTTTGTAATTGTGAGTGTATTACCTTATTTGTCAAGGACTGTTTGGTATTTTTTATCTCGTTGTTATAGTTGCTTATGATGTGTTCTGTGTGGATGAGTGCACGGCTGCAGTGATGAGTGGGCAAATGTAGTGCGTGAGTGTGTTGTAACTGCGCGAGGCTTTTATGACTGAAATAATAGTGCCTATTCTTTAGTCCTACTTTTTACCTGTAACATTTTTACCTGCAAGAGGAGTTCGCTCAATCATTGCATAGTTAAATTATGTACGGATGATGTGCGTACGGATTCTATGCTTTGTGAACCTCTTATATTAGTCTGTGTCTTATTATTGTTCATTATAACTGTCTTGATGTGTGGAGCCATTACATAACATAATGTGATGAGACTTGTACAATATTTCCATTCCTGTGGTAATAAAGATGTGTTGAATTGAATTGAAGACGGACAGTCAGTGGGTGTATGTTTTTTTTTTTTTAATTTATAAAAAAAATGTTTTGTGTGTAATTGTTTTGTGTTAATGTATTCCGTAGGCAGTATAATGTAGCCGATGTCACTTTTTCAGGTGCACAGTATGGGAAAAAAGCTTTTAGGCGGAAACACTGTGAGGAAAATAAATGTGTAGGATCTGAACGCTCGGGATTTAGTTGCACCGATGTTAACCTTCCTTGGTGATCCTGGGTAAACATTTGTAAAAAAAAATTTAAATGCATAATTTCTGCATATATTGACCAAATTTGGCATGTTTATGTTTAAAACAACAAAGTTTTAATTAATTAAATGATACATTTTGAACTTTACATTATAATGAATTCCTATACGTCCATATAAAATACAAGGAGTGAACAACACTGTGTATTTCTCAGTGCTTTTTATTTTTATTTCTTAATGCCTCTCTCTCTCTCTCTCTCTCTCTCTCTTTCTCTCTCTCTCTCTCTCTCTCTCTCTCTCTCTCTCTCTCTCTCTCTCTTTCTCTCGTTCTCTCCCTTTCCTTGTGGTCATAGACAGAGCAGCATGCTCGGAGCGTCTTGTTGAGAATGCACATGGTTCAACTGTAGAGTCTCCATAATACATTTTTTGCCCCACCATTACCCTCTCCCATCCCAACCATCCACCTTCCACCCCCCACACACACAGCTGCATACATATAATATATTTTACTAATCTCTCTTAGAATTTGAAGTATTTAAGTATTGATTGTTTAATGACTATTGTGTGAAATGACTAGTATGTGTATTGCCGATTGCTATTTTGGTGATTACATGTTTGGGATTTATGTTTGACATTTCGTATTTTTGTATGTTACATTCCTAATTTAAACGTTGTAAATCTGCTTCGTGTAACGCGCTTGGAGCTTCCCTGTGAGGGACAAGCGTGCTTCTTAAATGAATTAAATTATTTATTATTATTATTATTATTATTATTATTATTATTATTATTATTATTATTATTATTATTATTATTATTATTATTATTATTGTTGTTGTTGTTGTTGTTATTATTATTATTATTATTATTATTATTATTATTATTATTA
Source organism: Oncomelania hupensis (assembly GCA_036898135.1). Classification (NCBI taxonomy): domain Eukaryota; kingdom Metazoa; phylum Mollusca; class Gastropoda; order Littorinimorpha; family Pomatiopsidae; genus Oncomelania; species Oncomelania hupensis. The sequence continues at coordinate 60,024,306 of CM072512.1, read as the reverse complement.
TTATTATTATTATTATTATTATTATACTAAATAATCTTTGGCTGCCTAAATGTTCACTACCTGGGGAGAAAAAATCCATAACTGCATGTGAATTTCTGTGATAAATAGTGTTCGCTTGCCTAAAGAAAAATAAATACAAAGAAAGTGTTTGAGGGAACAATTATGACATGAGGGTTACCAAACTAAGTTTTCACTTAAAATTAACACTTAAAACTCACCACCTCCCACCTACTCACCAAGTTTCACTATAATCTGATAAGTAGTTTGGGAAAACGTACGATCAAATTGTATAAGGACTGAAAGAAGAGGATCACATCGACCACATATGACGTTAGAAGGAGCGTCCTATATCCCTCTTATAAAAATCTTAGACACGATGTTTCCTTTAGGCTACAATCATTTAAAACTGCTTTATAATTGCCGTAAGACTTTATCGTGCATGCAGTATGCATTCCAGAATAATGCAGAATTAGTATTATTAGTAAATGTGCAGTTTGTTTGTTTTCCTTTTTTTTAAACGCAATGTTGCAATTATTACTAACTAGAACAGTGTTTTGCTCAGGTAAGGAGATTGACATCAATTTTATTTGCTTTGGTAAAATTGGTTTCAGCCAGCCAATAATATCTAGGGACATTACTGAATTGCACGTCCATTGCATCTTTTAATATTACCATACCAATTTATTGTAAACGTTTATTTGCTCACTTGCTTATTTTCTCCTCGCAAATTTGTTACGCTATATTGCAAGTCTTATTCATTACAAATTGTGTTTACCTTAGTTACAGACATTACGTTAAATATTATTTGCGTCGTAAAAAAAACAGGTGGTGGACAAAAGGTGGGGGGGGGGGGAGGAAGGGATTCATCTAGCAAATAGTAATATATAGGGACGCTATTGATTTGTGCACTTCGTTTGAATCACGAACTTAGCGTTCTTGCCAATCAAAACAGAAAGCGAATAGAGCAGTCCTTTGAAAAAAAGATTATTTTGCACAGAAACATACAATATTTATTGATGAATTTATTAAACAAAACTGAAATCATGCTCACATTTACCAAACACAGACTGTCTTCTTCCTCTGTAGACACTGTCACTCTTTGCCAGAACACTCTTCTGTCAAAAACCTTGGTGTCGTTCTTGATAACACCCTCTCCATGTGAGAATTCATACGCAAAACCTGTCAAACATGCAACTTTCATCTCGTTGAATAGGCCTTGTCCGTAAACATCTGACCACTGCGTCCCCTGCGTGGGATGTCTTTATTATAAAGTGACTGGCTGGTGGAGAGCTTTCAGTTTTACCACTAGGGTTGTTTCAGCAGATCTTTTATGCGGATCGGGGGTTGTCCGGTCCTGATTTGGCTCGGAAGAGTCTGCTGGACCTCAAGCAATAATCATGTAATGTAATGTAATGTAATGTAATGTACTGTCAAACTCATTTCCTCTCTTGTTTTGTCACGCTTAGACTACTGTAACTCTCTCCTGGTTGGACTTACTTCTTCTTCTATTTATCTGCTCCAACGTGTTCAGAACTCAGCTGCACGTCTGGTTCTCAAAAGGAAAAATCTATAATATCACTCCCCTTCTACATTCACTCCACTGGCTTCCAGTGTCTCATAGAATTATCTACAAAATCGCTATTTTCTGTTACAAGTGCGTCCATGGCTTAGCCCCTTCTTACTTCTCCCAGAACATTCAAATCTATAAGCCTTCTAGAAATCTTCGTTCTTCCTCTGACACCCTCATGCTTCGCATACCCCGCTACAAACTCTCCTCTGCTGGCCGTCGATCTTTCTCAGTGCTTGGCCCTTTAACTTGGAACTCTCTTCCCCCCTCTCTTCGCAGCTCTCCAAACATAGATACTTTCAAATCCAACTTGAAAACTCATCTCTTCCTTAAATGTTTCTGATCTTGCCTCCCATCATCATCGTCGTCATTCCTCCATTTGTTTTGTTTTGTTTTTTGTTTTGATTCAGACCACCGCCACCACCCACCCCATCACCCATCCTTAGCTCTCCCCTCCTCCCTCCCTCCCTTCTTCGTCTCTTATTCGTTAGCAAGTGTCTGATTTTATTTTGTATCAAGCCGTATGTTTAGAATGAATGCGTGAGTACTGCGCTTTGAACTGATATTGTTCATTGGGAAAAAAGCGCTATATAAATATCATTATTATTATTATTATTATTATTATTATTATTATTATTATTATTATTATTATTATTATTATTATTATTATTATTAAAACATTTTGGTACGTATTTATGTCTGTCTCATTTTGTTTTGTTTCTTTTAACCCTTTCTTTCTTTCTTTCTTTCTTTCTTTCTTTCTTTCTTTCTTTCTTTCTTTCTTTCTTTCTTTAATTCTATGTTTGCTGGCTTATTTCGTTGTTTGTATTTTTTGTTTGTTTTTTTTAACCAAATAAATCTCAGAGCTCCTAGGGGATTAATTATTACTATTATTTGTATTCCATATGACACCGTCAGTATCAATGGTCGTGTAAAGATCGAGCGGTTATGGCATGCGGGCGTTTGTGTTTGTGTGTGTGTGTGTGTGTGTGTGGGTGTGTGTGTGTGTGTGTGTGTGTGTGCATAGACCATGTCAATAGTCTTATTAGCTCAAGTCACGCAAACCAGTGCTCACATTTTCTAAAGGCTGATTTTTTTCACGTTTCTCAGGGCTCTATAGAGGACACTTTGAGCTAGGCTATATATTATTTCTTTAAGGGAATTCACGTCCTAATATAGCTCCCTCGTGATCACTTCGGGGGCTGTAGGCTGTGCTTTAAACGTGACGAGTCGTATTACATTGAATTCTTTTACGTATCTAATAGTAAGCTTATTCCGTAGTGGTTTCCTTGAGGGGCCGGGCGGATTACTTTTACATCTCTACATGATTGTCTCTCCACTTCTTTATTTCTTTTCTTTTTTTATTTTTTTTTCGGGTGGGGGAGTAGGAGGGAGATGGTGGGGTAGGACGGGGTAGGGCGTGGTAAAGGGAGGGTAGATAGTGTGGTGATAAAAACGAGAGGGTGTATGCTGCGGCTTTGCATTTCTATTTGTAAACACTGAAATGTTAAATTAGACAATCTGATTTCTCTGCAGGGCTCATGACTTTTATGGATGGGAGGGGAGGGGTTTTAGACCTTTGCTTTTCGCAATCTCTGGACGTCGCCAGGCTAATTTCTTTTACTATAGGCCTCTCTAAAGATTTCTTTGGGCTAACCTCTATTTCTTTGGAAATATTATGGGTTATTGCATTGTCGTAATTTGGCCATGTTAAGTCTGTATATCCATTTCATCATGTGACTGGCAAGTATAAATACTGAGGAAATGTGTGTGTGTGTGTGTATGTGTGTGTGTGCGTGTGTATGTGTGTGTGTACATACATCTTACATTATTACCAATAATATTAACAATATTGGCAGACAGTTATTGGCAGAATATTGAAGTAGGAATGTTAGTAATGTTACAGTTATTTTCTACAATTGAATTATGATTGTTTTGCTTATGTTTTTGTATCCTACACACCCCAAAAGGGTCGAGTAATGGGATTAAATCTTGAATCTTGTGTGTGGGTGTGTGTTTGTGTGTGTATGTGGGGCTATGTGTGTATGTGTGCTCGCGTATGTGCGTGTGTGTGAGAAGGTGGGGGGTCAGTGTGTATCTGTGTGTATGTGAATGCATGATAGTTTATTCCTTTATCGCTTTATGCTGTTACTATTATTTTCCACATGTAAATTGCCAGTCTTTGTTTTATAAATGGAAACTTGTATTTTATTATGTCACATGTAGTTGTACTGCTCCTGTGTGTATATGTGTATTCGTTGTTTAGCTCTGTTTATGTGTGTGTGTGGAAAAAATATGCAATGATCTGAATGTTTGACAGCCTAATAGGATTTGTTTGTGTTAGTCTTGTTGTACAATAGCTCTGATAATGAAAGCTTTGATGATCATTAGTATTATTGTGTTGAGATATACTTAGGCTACTTGTTGTGATATGCATACATTATTTTGTTTTTATAGTATACAGTATAATTTTCAATAATTATTCAGCCATGCTTATCTAGTAATACACATGTCAGTGCCACTGTGTGTGTGTGCGTGTGTGTGTGTGAGAGAGAGAGCGAGAGAGAGAGAGAGAGAGAGAGAGAGAGAGAGAGAGAGAGAGACTTCAGACTTCAGATTTTAATGCATTTCACGGCCTTGGGCCCATATGCATACCAAGGAACAGAGGGGAAGGAAGGCCATTCTTTCACCAAACTCTCAAACAGGGGTATTTTCTCAAACTACAACAAATTCAAACTAAGCTCACACCAAACTGGAGAAAGTTCTTGTAAACATAAATAGTGCAGGTTACAAAAAGAATTAACCTATAAAACTAAAAATAAAATAGAATACATAAATAAATACACACATAAATAACAATTATTAGTGCATGATCCAATAACAACATTAATAACGATAACTATTGTATGATTCGATGGGGAAAAATATACAAGTGATTGTTATTAGTAACTTTATGAAAATTATTTGTTACATTTTTCAGTTACGTTTTTTTCATTTTTCGTATATTATTTAATGTATTAATTAAATTAATATGTTGGCATATATTACATTGGAGATTGACGTCTGTAGACTATAAGAAAGTAGTATACAGAAGAAGGCAAATTGTTCATAATAACTAAGATGAAATAGGTATTCAGCATTTGTTGCATAATAGCGGTTCATGAAATCAATGTTGCGTCGACAAGTTTCTTCCTTCTTGCTTCTGCATAATGTATTTACTAAGAAAGCGATATCTGCCAGAGCCATAATTTACAAGTAACTGTGTAACAGACGTTCGGTTGTTTATGAATCTGCTGCGCAGATCATTGTACAATGTACATTGTACACAATGATGTTTATCTTACAGTTGAATCTTACAGAAGTCACACATCTTATTTAATGCATTTTCACTATCCTATCCTATCCTGTCCCATAACCCGAAGGTCGTAGGGGCACCACAGATGATCGCTTAACCAGCATACTCCATCTTTCTCTGTCCTCAGCAGCCCTCATGGCTTCGCTCAGTGTCAAACCAGTCCATTCTCGAATGTTGTCCTCCCACCTCTTTTTCGGTCTCCCCCTTCTTCTACCTCCTTGCACTGTGCCTTGCAGAATGGTCTTTGCAAGGCCTGATGATCTGGTGACGTGGCCATACCATCGGAGTTTCCGTTTCTTCACCACTGTGAGCAGGTCATCGTGTTGTCCAATGGCTTGTGTGATGGTCTGTCGGACTTCAACGTTGGTGATGTGTTGGGTATAGGAAATGCACAGAAGTCTTCTGTAGCACCTCATCTCCATGCTTTGTATTCTTCGTTGGAGATCTGCTGTGAGGGTCCATGCTTCGCAAGCATATAGGAAGATGGAGATGACCAGAGATCGCAGCAGTCTTACTTTGGAATGTAGACTGATGGTTCTGTCTTTCCAAATGGGCTTCAACCTTGTCAGGGCAGCAGTTGTTTGTGCGATCCTGGAGAGGACTTCCTGTCGAGACCCATTGTCTGACACAATGGCTCCTAAATATTTGAAGCTGTGCACTGTGTTGAGGGATTGGCCTTGTACTTTGATGTCCGTGTTGATGCCATTGGTGTTGTTGGTCATCATTTTGGTCTTCTCTGCACTTATTTCCATTCCATAAGCTCTGGAGGTGGTGTCAAGCCTCTGTACAAGCTGTTCAAGTTCTTGTTCCTCTCCAGCCAATCCATCAATATCATCCGCAAAACGAAGATTGGAGATTGCTCTGCCCCCTATGCTGACTGTGCCTTCGTGATCTGCAAGAGCATCTGACATGATGCGCTCTAGGAAGATGTTGAAGAGTGTTGGAGAGAGTAGGCATCCTTGACGCACACCGATTGTTGTTCTGAACCAGTTCCCGATGACGCTGTTATGGAGGACTGCACTGGTAGCCTTGTCATACAGGCTTTTGATGACTTCTATGATTTTAGGGCTGATGTTGTACACTTTCATGGTTGCCCATAGAGCTGCATGCCAGACTCGGTCAAATGCCTTCTTGAAGTCTATGAAAACATGATATAGATGTTGTTGGTGCTGTAGGTATTTCTCACAGATTATTCTGAGGTTGAAAATCTGTTCAGTGGTACTTCGCCCTGCCATGAATCCTGCTTGTTCTTCAGCTATGATTTGTTCAGCTTGTGGTTTCAACCTGTTGAGTATTATTTTCAGGAGGACCTTGCTGGGATGGCTGATGAGGCTGATGGTGCGGTAATTTTCACACTCCTGAAGGTTACCTTTTTTAGGAAGAGTGATGACAAGCGACTGGGTCCATGGTGTAGGCCATTCCCCACTTTGCCAGATCTTGTTACAGATAGTGGTGAGAGCATCAGTCATCGCTTCTCCTCCTGCTTGTAGCAGTTCCGCTGGTATGTTGTCCACTCCCGCTGACTTCCCTTTCTTCAGCGATTGCACTGCTGCCTCAACTTCTTCCCGGAGAATTGGGAGGATTTCTTCTTCTTCTCTGCTCTCGGGATATGCTAGAACTGATGGGTCTCCATTTGGTGTATGGTTGTAAAGGTCAGAGCAGTACTCTGTCCATCTGTCCAAGACTTCTTGTTCTTCTGTAAGGCAAATGCCAGACTTGCTTTGGATAGTGGAGACTTTGGGCTGTTTAACACTTGTCAGCCGCTTCACAGTCTGGTAGGCCTTCTTGCTGTTGTTCTTGTTCAGATTGTTCTCTATTTCCTGGCATTGATCTTCTATCCAGTTCTCCTTTGCTGTGCGCATGCCTTTTCGGATGTCATTGTTGATTTTTCGGTAGACATCAGCTCCCTGTGAGGTGTTCTTTTTCTTTTTTAACTCTCTTCGTTTATCACACAGATCCAAAAGTTCAGGTGTGATCCACGGCTTCTTCTTTGGTCGGTGCTTGCCAAGGATCTCAGTGGCGGCATCTGTTACAGCTGAGTTGAAGGTATTGGTCATGGTGTTGACATCTACTTCGCCTGCCCCCAAAATAAGCAGTGGTGCAAATTTCCCTCCAATTGTGGCCTGAAATATTTTTGCCACCTCCGGGTCTTGCAGTTTGTCCAGGTCGAACTTCAGCCTAGTGCACTTTGCTGTATTTACTCTCTTCAAATGGAGCCGGAAAGACATCATCACGAGATCGTGGTCACTTCCAATGTCTGCTCCTGGAAAAGTGCGTGTCCTGCCAATGTTGATGCTTGATCTGAAGCGTTTCTTGACCATGATGTAGTCGATCTGGTTGTGATGTTCCCCGCCGGGACTGTGCCATGTCCATCGTCTGGATTTTTTGTGGAGACCAAGCGTGTTTGCCAGTACCAGATTGTTGTATCTGGCAAACTCCAATAGCCTCAGACCCCTGTCATTTGTCTCGTTGTTGCAGTGGGGTCCGCATGTGTCTCCCCAGTTGCGGTGCGCATCTTGGCCAACCTTGGCATTCCAGTCGCCTTGCACTATGACTATGTCCTTCTTCGGCACTTGGTCAAGGACCGCCTGTATATTTTCATAAAAATCCTCCACTTCGCTGTCTTCATAGTCTGATGTTGGGGCATAGGCCTGGATGATGGTAATGTTGAAAGGAGTTGCTCTCAGACGGATGGTAATGAGTCTACTGGAGACTGGGCGGCAACCCATGACAGTGGCTAGAATGTTCTTGTGGACCAAGAATCCAACGCCGTGTTCGTGCCTGTCATCTCTACCGCTGAAATAGAGGTTGTGGCCTTTGTCAGTCGTTGTTTCACCTAGGCCTTTCCAGCGCAGTTCGCTGATACCTAGAACGTTCCATCGATAGTGGTCCAGCTCGTGGGCCAGTTCTTCTAATTTTCCTTCCGCAGTTAGGGTCCTGACGTTCCAGGTTCCTATGACGATGTTGTTTCTCGTGCGGATCTTGCTATATTGTCCATCAGTAGCATACTTAACACCTCCGTCCTGGTGGCCAACGGAAGGCGCGGTCCTTGTGCCGGGTGACGGCCCGGGCGACGACCGATCCGGTATGGAATTAGTGGATTGTGTCATCATGTAGTGTGTCTTGGGCAAAAAAGACCTGGCAGGGCCCAATCCTCTCCAGGCTGTTGGCCACAGCCGAAATCCACGAATACAGTGTGGCTCGCCTTGGCCCTGAGCACGTGGTCGTTGAACCTGTAGTAACGTGAGGTTCCTCCGCCCTGGCCGGTGACTTCTGTGTAGAAGACTTTCGCCCAGTGATGCCGTGCTAACATCACCCCTGTTAGTCGCCTCTTACGACACGCCGGGAAACGTTGGGTCTATTCTATTTGCCCGAACCCACAGAGCAGTGCATATAATTATTAATTTGTAGAGCTCCAAATCTAAACTGTGTTAAGTCCATGCGAAAACAATAAATATCAATATCTATAATGTACGACTCTTGGTTACATTCTGCTTTAACTGAACGTGATTGTTGATTGATTGATTGTTGCTTTAGGTCCAGCGGACTCTTCCGAGCCAAATCAGGACCGGACAACCCCCGATCCGCATAAAAGATCTGCTGAAACAACCCTAGTGGGAAAACTGAATGCCCTCCACCGGCCAGTCACTTTACAATAAAGACATCCCACGCAGGGGACGGCTGAGGCTTTACCCCAACTAAGTGAACCCCCGGTTACAAAAACAAAATAGAATACACACATCATTATAAATTATCAACAAAACACATACATATAAAATGCCTATATTGCTAAATAATAACATCATAGGAAGCCCCAGTGACCACCCGGCAGAAAGCGTCCAATACTCCCAAGCTGATCAAACAGACCTCATACACAAACAAGGAGTCTTGTCCCGGAAGAGTTTTCAAGAAAAAGGGTAGGTCATTGATCTAGCGAAGAAGAAGATAGTATAGCAGAGTGATAGGACAGAGCAGGAATGGGAAAGAGCAAATGAGGAAGACAGCGACAGTGGGAATTTAAAGCACTAAATTTCCAGAAAGTGAGGATACTATTTATACTGAAACCCCCGGCACTCCAACGTCAGCGGGGCCGGGTAGCTCAGTTGGTAAGAGCGTCTTGCTAGTAACCGAAAGGTCGCTGGTTCGAATCCCGGATTGGTCAACGTGTGATCATATTATTTTCCCCTTTACCAACAACTGGCCCGCTGGTGTCAGTATAAATCGGTCCAGTAGTCAACTATATGCGAAAGTGTCGTGTGACTATAATCTACAAACAACAACTCCAACGGGGGTACTGTTGCCGCAGTGAATCGGTCATGCCTATAAAGGAAAGATAAGTTTTCAACTGGGGATCGAACTGTCAGTCTCCTCTCTGAAAATCCTTATCGGGAAGAGAGGGGACTATAAACTGATTTAAAAAAAACAAAACAAAAAAATGGGGCTTTGACTTTTCCCTTTATAGGTTAAAACAATCTACAGTGGAAAGATTGCTCATGACCCCAAAGGGTTTTAACTGAACGAAACAATGCATTAGTATATCTTTCTCATTAATAGCATTCTTGCCTAAACATATCTTGTAATCTTTCCTTAAACATTCTGAGAAAGGCATTTACGTTACCAACCCCCTGTTGCAACCATACGAAATAAAACCCACGAGTTGACAAAATATTACGAATATCCGAAGCACATGTCTGTTTACCAGTTGTGTGTAAAGTAAATAACATTTCATAAGCTTGCCTTGGCAATCTGTCTTTTTTTTGTTTTGTTATATTTTATTGACCTTATTGTCCTTTTTGAAATAGGGAAATTCTGGGCCGCCTCCCCTGGGGAAAGCGTATTCGCAGCCTGTGGCGCGCCCAAACCCAACCTACCTAACATTAGTTGTGATTTTGAAATTTTGTTGGGGGAGCAAACCGGAGTACCCGGAGAAAACCCCTGAGACGTTGCTCGAGTCGAAAGTAAATAATATTCGGAGAAACATAACGCCCCGATGCTGGATCGAACCCACACCTGTCAGGCGCCTTTGGTTTCTGGCCTGTGGACAAGGCAAGTTAGTCCCGCCTTAGCCCACTTGGCCACAACGCTCGCTTTTTTTTTTTTTTTTTTTTTTTTTTTTTTTGCAATGTCTTAATTTATTTCTAACAGTCTAAGCCAATATCTAGGGCTACGAACACAGGAGTTAGTAATATAATAGAAATCGAACAAGTGAGAGAGAGAGGAAAAGGAGGAGGGAAGAGAGAGAGAGAGAGAGAGAGAGAGAGAGAGAGAGAGAGAGAGAGAGAGAGAGAGAGAGAGAGAGAGCGAAGGAAGAAAGAAAGAGAGAAAAAAAAGAGAAAGAGGTTCATTAATTCATTCACTCAATGAAATAAAAGCAATTGACTTATGTTGTAATGGAATAAATTGCCACTGAACAGTCCAAACAGTTCAATTAATCATCCACTTGGTCATATTACATATTCATGAAGAAAAAAGTTTAATGTGTGCACATTATGCCAGTGTGAATGTTATGAGTGTTTTGGATGCGTAGTTGTGAGTTCATTTTCTTCCTGCGCCTGTTGGTACATGGTCTCAATGTTATATCTTAATCAGAAGACGATGCTTTGTATAATGATGCAGTGTCGAAAATTCTGAATAAATTGTCAAAATGTGTATGTGTTTGTGTGGGCGTGCGCGTGTGTGTGTGACTGTGTGGGTTTGTGTGCGTGCGTGCGTGCATGTGAGTATTGTATATAATAAGCGGCAAGCCATATTTTAAATGCATTTTTGTGTGAATAAAGATTTCTTGGCTGGACTTGACTGGTTTGAGTTAACGGACTGTATCTCATTGCATTCTTTTAGTGCTTGATTTACTTATATGTATTGATCTGCTGGCATACCTAATTTATATGATTTTAACACAAACGCAACTAGCCCAACAAATCCGTTGCAGAACATTTTAATGAGTGTAATAATTTAAGCAACAACTGCATGCTTCAGTTTAAATATGGCACCTTCTTCCAGTACATAATAACATGTGGTTCTTAATGCGCTTTAAAATACATGTAATCCTAAATATATTGCGTAATGAGAAGTGAGTAACCTGAATACAGAACATCCATCAATATTTTAATGTTAACGTCTACTTACAAACCGGTGATACACATCATGAAAGATGAGAAGGTGTTTCCAATTGGTTTATGACAGTTACAGAATTCAGGTAATAATATCCTTGTGTACAATGTACATTGTACAATGATCTGCGCAGAAGATTCATAAACAACCGAACGTCTGTTACACAGTTACTTGTAAATAATGGCTCTGGCAGATATCGCTTTCTTAGTAAATACATTACGCAGAAGCAAGAAGGAAGAAACTCGTCGACGCAACATTGATTTCATGAACCGCTATTATGCAACAAATGCTGAATACCTATTTATTCTTATTTATTATGAACAATTCGCCTTCTTCTGTATACTACTTTCTTATAGTCTACAGACGCCAATTCCCAATGTAATATATGCCAACATATTAATTTAATTAATACATTAAATAATAAACGAAATAATTATAATAATATTACTTTTTGACATATAAATTATTGTATTACTAACTACAACTTCAGTTTGGCTGCTAAATGACAATTATTTTGTATAAACAGTTCTCATGGGTGCTCTGGTTCTTAGTGTTCTATATATTCATAACTGTTTCGCTTCATTGGCGTCAATGCGACTTTATCTGAACCAGAATGCTTCTTTTCTTTCTGTCGTTTCAGTGGTACTGAATCGTCCTTTATTCCTCTACGTCCCTTCATTCCTACAGGTCCCCAATGAAGTGCAAGCTGATCATAGCTCTACAAAAAGCCAAACAATTTTTTTTTTATTATAAGTAAGCTGTTCAGGTCCACTCGTACCAGATTTCTATATTTTCCAGGTATAATATGAGGTTGAACTTTGTCTAACTGTATTATTAAATGTTAAAAAGATTAGCTGGTGAGCTGGTGATGTCCAGCCGAACCAAACTATTCTATTTATTCGCTGAGGGGTTCCTACAATGGGTTATTACAAAAAGAAGTGAATACTCCAAAGAACCCTTCTCATCAAAACGGACGCAATCCTAAAAATAATGTTTCAAAATACCGAGTTATAATAAATGCAACTGATATCTCAGTGCTCTCACTCATAATTGACCATATCATCAGTGACCCCATTGACGTTGCCGCATAAAAGTTGGCAATATCTATTTGTGCTTGATGGTGTAGGTGTCTGACCTTTCAAAGGCAATCGCACCCGTATCAACGGTCGGTCATTGAAAGCCTTTCGATGGCTATATGAAATGGGAATAATCAACGTTGATCGATGCTTTCAAAGCTGTGGAAGGATGTTGAACAACAGCAGAGCTCTCATTTGCAAGCGGACAGCTCCTTGTCTGATCGTTGATACGTTTATTTCGATCCTTACTACTCCGGAACGTCGATGATGTACATCTGGACCTTGAACATGGCCAAGTTTCCTAGCGCGCTAGTCCAAAAGCCCTCGTCGTCCGTACCCAGGCGAAGTCCGTTGGCTGGCTGGTATAGTATCCCGAACGGATTGCACGTGCTGCAGGCTGTGCCGCTGTACCAAAAGCCACCTTTGCGCTTCTGACCACAGTTCACGCTGGGTTGTCCATCCCTGAAAAGAGAAGCTTAAGGATTACACTAATATTGCAGAATAGGCCTACAATTTCCTAGGATCCGGAGTACAAACATGTTACGAAGCATCTTCTAGACTCAAAGTAAATATTTGTTAGAATCTGAGATTAGAAATGTCCTATTATAATATAGGCATAAACTATTAACCACTGGCGGAAAAGGCAAGGTGAAAACCTGGAGCCCCGTAGCTACTATTTCGGCACCGTTCCGCGCATAGGCTGACAGAAGAGCGGATAGTGCTAGGTACAGTGCGAGCCGTCCAGTCGGCAAGATTTCGGTTCTACGGTCTGCTGACTGGTCAGTTTCTCTGTTCTTGGTTGGACGAGAGATGTTCCAGACAATTAGTCGATATTCCTCTCTGGGCTCCAGACCAAAATGATCAGCCAGTAGAAAGGGATTTTTTCGGCCCTCTGATTGGTCGGTCTGCGAACTTCATTAGTCTGTTATGGGAGGCGAGATATAGCAAACGCGCGAGCATTTGCACGAGCAAATGCGCGAGGTTCGCGCATTTGCGCGAGCAAATGATCGCGCACTTGCTCGCGCATTTGCTCGAACTCTTGCTTGCTCGCGCATTTGCTCCAGCAAGTGTTCGAGCAAATGCGCGTGCGTTTGCTATATTCCGCTCCATAAACGTAAAAATTATACCCGGAAAAGAATGTGTATGTAAAAGAATTTGAGACGTGCACAAATTAAATATTTCTTGCATTTATTAGTAATAATATTAATAATAATTAGTGAAAACTAGCACTACTAAACTTAACACCATTCATGAAATAACCTTATCATAACATTAAGGACGATTCAGAACTACTTTTTCTTACCATAATTCACCATTCGTAATGGTTACCGAAGACTTAGAAGAGCAGTTTTTTTTAGAAGATAAGACACCCCACGCATTCTTGCGCGGAAGAAAAAAAATACACCCGTTTCTATATATATTTACATATTAATTACTAATACTTTATTAATATTTTAAAATAAAAACTTACTTAAAACATATTGAGGCAGTTATTTAAATTGCATTCTACTTAGAAATTAAGTTTAAGGGCTACAAATATTACGTAAATATTTAACATCAAACTAATACGGATAAATACAAAATATCTAGGTCGGAGATCTACAAAAAACGTGTTCATTTTCAGTTCCTTTCCGTTGACAGTTTTGAGCAAAACCCTTATAGCAACGGGCGTAGCAACCGCTCGAGCAAATGATCGCGCACTTGCTCGCGCATTTGCTCGAACACTTGCAGGAGCAAATGCGCGAGCAAGTGCGCGAGGTTCGCGCATTTGCTCGTGCAAATGCTTGAGCGTTTGCTACATCTCGCCTCCCATAGTCCGTTTCGAATTGCCTGCCTGGTATGAGGTCATCAAAAACTAGAGATGCATGTCAACGGGTCCACATGCGCAAAACAGCAGTCATAGCCGGGGATCCTATCCTATTCTATCCTATCGTATCCCGTTACTCGAAAGTCCTTGGGGCACCACAGATGATCGTTTAACCAGCGTACTCCATCTTTCTTTGTCCTCAGCAACCCTCATGGCTTTGCTCAGTGTCAAGCCAGTCTATTCTTGAATGTTGTCATCCCAACTCTTTTTCTGTCCAACTCTTCTTCTGCCTCCTTGCACCGTGCCTTGCAGGGTGGTCTTTGCAAGGCCTGATGCTCTGACGTGGCTATACAATCGGAATTTCCGTTTCTTCACCACTGTGAGCATGTCATCGTGTTGTCCACTTACTTGTGTGATGGTCGGTCGGACTTCGTCATTGGTGATGTGCTAGGTATAGGAAATGCCCAGAAATCCTCGGTAGCACCTTATGTCCATGCTTTGTATTCTTCGTTGTAGGTCTGCTGTGAGGGTCCATGTTTCGCAAGCGTATAGGAAGATGGAGACGACAAGGGAGCGCAGCAGCCTTACCTTGGAGTATAGACTGATGGTTCTGTCTTTCCAAATGGATTTTAACCTTGTCAGGGCAGCAGTTGTTTGTGCTATCCTGCAGAGGACTTCCTGTCGGGATCCATTGTCTGATACAATGGCTCCTAAATATTTGAAGCTATGTACCGTGTTGAGGGATTGGCCTTGGACTTTGATGTCCGTGTTTATGCCATTGGCCATCATTTTGGTCTTCTCTGCACTTATTTCCATTTCAAAGACTTTGGAAGTGGTGTCAAGCCTTTGTACAAGCTGTTCAAGTTCTTGTTTTTCTCCCGCCAATTATCAATGTCATCCGCAAAACGGAGGTTGGAGATTGCTCTACTCTCTATGCCGACGGTGCGTTCGTGATCTGCAAGGGCATCTGACATGATGGCTCCAGGAAGATTTTGAAGAGAGTTGTAGAGAGTAGGCATCATTGTCGCACGCCAATTGTTGTTCCGAACCAGTTCCCGATGGCGCTGTTGTGGATGCCCGCACTGGTAGGCTTGCCATACCAGTCTTACGTATACTAGACTTACAATTTCAATAAATATACTGACATGTCATGGTCGTACGAGCTGAAAGGAGCGTCATAAAGTGGCATGAAGCAGTCGTCAGCTCCGTTGTTGATAGACTGGTTGAATCGCAGTCTGAACCCCGTGCTCTCGTTCGTCACTTGGAACTCAGAGTAAGCTTGGATTAAGTTGTTGTTGTCTTTGTCCTTAATGTTTATTCGCAATTCATAGCCTCGGTTGGCCGTCAGGGCATACAACTGCAAATTAAAAGTAAACAATAGATATTTAGTAAAGGTGATCATCGTGATGCACTCACAACGTTCGTTATTGATATTTCTTTTCATTATCATCAGCAGCAGTAGCAGCAGCACCACTACCACCATCACCTTGCAGAATCTTCTTTTGTTTTAAAAACAATTGGACTTTACTTTCTCATTGCACGTCAGCATTGTTGTACGTCTGTGTAGGTAGACTATACTCACATTTTTTAGGCCTATCCAAAAGTCGTTGCTGCTGACATCGCCGAAGCCGTTGACATACTCTAGATAGGTTCTGTTGAAGTAGACCTTGCTGCTGCGGTGGTCCATAAAGATGGTGCGAGTGGTGGTGATGTAGCGACAGGACACCAGGAACGACTGGTCAGGGCTAAGCGGACTGATGGAGTACACGCCGTCCGTGGTCCAGTTCCCGTACAGCTTGATGTCATTGCAATCTGCAGCACCCGGATAAAGCTTTATTAAAATGACTTCAAAGGTGAACGTAATTCCTATAAGGTGATCAATCAATGAAAGGATATGATTGCTTTCAACGTTAAACAGTAAGATTTAAAAAAACAACAGCGGTACACAGTCTTCGTCCTGGAATAGTTCTACATTACATGATTATTGCTTTAAGTCCAGCGGACTCTTCCGAGCCAAATCAAGACCGAGGAATAGTTCTAAGCGGTCAGGCAGACAGACAGAGGGACAGACAGGCCGACTGGCTGACATTTTGCTCGTTCTCATTTCCCATTAAATGATAAATCAAGCTAGTCTCCGATAGGTATGAGAATAAAGAAACTGACATTTGGCTGGTTCTCATTTCCCACTAAATGATAAATCAAGCTATTCTCCGATAGGTATGAGAATAAAGAAACAATACATTACCATGCATATATCTAGCGCACGGAGTTCCCCTGAAACCTTGCTTGCATACACACAATCCGTTGAGATCTAACTCCATATTCCGAAGACACAGAGGTGGCTGCACGCGCACAAAAGGAAGAGATAATAGATCTGCAAGATGTACAAGGAGGACAACTGCACATGGATACAAAGATTGAAACAACATACACACTTAACAAACTGTGTCCGGACCAAATCCTGAGACAGGAAAAAACATCTCCTTAAGCAAACAACCATTCTAAGCAATAATGAATTTAAGAGTAACGAAATTCCGCAATGCAAAACTTGTATGACAAAACACTAGTTTAAGTAATACATTTGCCCATACGTAAGCTAATTACATTTAGGTTAATTGCTCCTTTGTGGTTCGTGGCAGCTATGGTCATCAGCACATGCACTAGCGTTGCGCCTAATTCAGAGTATTTTTGTGTCGGTGCGTAAGTCTTAAATTTGTACTTTAATTTGACATAAATATTATGAAATACAAAGCAAAACAAAACACTTTGTAATAAATAACTTTGATGATGATGACAATTATGGCCTTTCGTTTTATCGCTGATACTCAAAGCTACATGTACGATAGCATTCTCAGGGCGCATATATAAAAGTAGAACAAAACTTTTATTTTAAAAAACCACACAACAACAACAACAGCAATAACAACAACAACAACAACAACAGAAAGGTTTTAGAAAATTTCAGTGAGGGAACATTTGGCGCACTCTACTAGAGATAGGAGAAGGTCATTACATTTACTGGACACAGATTATTTAACATAAATTGGCACAATAACAGCTCTTCCTTTGTAGGCCAGCAAGTAAAAATAAAAAGGTAGTGTTTATTTTATCATTCCATTTCGATTTTGTTTTTGTTATGATTATATTATAACACCTGTTCAAAAGTTGGCTCTTACCTTTTGGTAGAAGGAAACCCCTGGAGCAGGTGTCACCATGTTGGAGCAGGTATCATTGGCACTGGCGTTTCCAAAGTGACACAGTCTCTCTGTTTTTTTGTACACTATGGACACACAGCTGTTATCCGCGCGGCACTGACCCAGACATTCTATTTTACTACGAACGGGGACGGTCCGAAATAGAAAGGCAGAGTTCAGTATCTGATCAGGGCAATAGTCCTGCTTGGCCAGATGTTTGACCTCTATGCCATCCATGGCCATCGACACAGACTGACTACACAGCAACAGCATAAGGACAGCGGTCAGCGGGATGGTCGTCATCTGCATCCTTTTCATGATCACGCCTCTAAATCTGTTTAGTATTAGTGACGGAAGATTTTAACTTCAACACTGTTATCCTCCCGTTCGGTGTTTCTTGTGGATTGATCAACAGTAGGCTTTGTTTAATCTCAAATGCACACGAATCAACGAACCTTTAACGGCGGTTCTGGACATCATGCGCAAAAGATATCAAAAACTTCAATAAGAGTATTATATGCAATCTAAAATTTCACGAATAAAACTTGGATTTCCTCTCCGTTTTCTAATAGCGATCCCCTTTACATCACATGTTTGAGTGATAGATGTGTGTTTGTTGTGTCCGTAAGAGTGGGTAAAACACACGATCGCCGATCTTTGAACCTTATTGTATATTGGGGAAAAGAGCGTAGATAGCATCCCTTATTATTATTATTATTATTATTATTATTATTATTATTATTATTATTATTATTATTATTATTATTATTATTATAAACCGTCGCTCGACCGTTGTGTTTTCACTTAATGTACCTCTTTTCTCAAATATTTGCTTTAAAGTGTATCCGTGGTCATATTTTTTTTCAAACTTCTACACTATCCTATCCCATCCTATCCTATCCCGAAACTCGTAGGTCGTTGGGGCACCACAGATGATCGTTTAAACAGCGTACTCCATATTTTTCTGTCCTCAGCAACGCTCATGGCTTTGCTCAGTGTCAAGCCAGTCTATTCTTGAATGTTGTCCTCCCAACTCTTTTTCTGTCCAACTCTTCTTCTGCCTGCTTGCACTGTGCCTTGCAGATGGTCTTTGAAAGGCAGGATGCTCTGGTGTCGTGGCCATACCATCGGAGTTTCCGTTTCCTCCCCACTGTGCGCATGTTATCGTGTTGTCCAAAGGCTTGTGTGATGGTCTGTCGGAATTTGCCGTTGGTAATGCCCAGAAGTCTTCGCTAGCATCTAATCTCCATGCTTTGGATTCTTCGTTGTATGTCTTCTGTGAGGGTCCATGTTTCGCAAGCGTATATGAAGAAAGAGATGACAAAGGAGCGCAGCAGCCTTACCTTGGAGTGTAGACTGATGGTCCTATCTTTCCAAATGGGCTTCAACCTTGTCAGGGCAGCAGTTGTTTGTGCGATCCTGGAGAGGACTTCCTGTCGGGACCCATTGTCTGATACAATGGCTCCTAAATATTTGAAGCTATGCACCGCGTTGAGGGATTGGCCTCGATGTCGATGTTGATGCTATGGGTGTTGTTGGTCATCATTTTGGTCTTCTCTGCACTTATTTAAATTCTAAAGGCTCTGGATGTAGTGTCAAGCCTCTGACGAGCTGTTCAAGTTCTTGTTCGTCTCCAGACAAGCCATCAGTGTCATCCGTTGAAGTCAAGTTTGTCAAAGTTGAAGATTGCTCTACCCCCTTTGCTGACTGCGCTTTCGTGTTCTGCAAGGGCCTCTGACATGATGAGCTCTAGGAAAATGTTGAAGAGTGTTGGAGAGAGTAGGCATCCTTGGCGCACGCTGATTGTTGTTCTGAACCAGTTCACAATGGCGCTGTTGTGGAGGACTGCACTGGTAGCCTCTTCTACACTGCATTCACAAAAGAGTTTATTAATCCACATTACTGAGGTGAAAGTTCTTTATAAAGTCATTGAGGTCCCTGATAACGCCACGGGCTTCGCTTGCAAAGAGGTCTCTAATTGAGCGTCACTTTAAACTACAGACACAGCATTGTTTCCTGCAGGCTAATCCACAGCAATGGATTGGGCTTTGTTGGTCACTCTCTACTGCATTTGTAGCTTTCCTGTGGCTGAATTTTAAGGGAGATAAGCCAGTTATTACTTTAGCAGACGATGTTTTGAGCGCTCAGACACGACTTGATTTACAATTCGTTAAATTAGACAAAACAACAAATTATGAATAATATTAGCAATTAATCAACTGTTAGCATGCATTTTAAAATTGTATGTTACTTTTCAATATTTTAAACTAGACCTTAAACTTGCTTTGACAATTCTAATATTTTATATTTATTAATAGTATTTTGGTTTTGCTTATTTAGCTTTTATCTCTAGGCAAATAAAAATATTTTAGAAAAACAATCACTTATCTTTTCGCTGTAGACACCCTATGACACAGTAACCTAGAGATACGAATAAAATAAAACTATCATCAATACAGATTAGGCGAAATAAATCAAGTTAGCTACTACAGCAGAAGTTCCCTCCCTTACTAGGCAGTCACACCTTTCGTGAGAACTAACTCGTTAAAATCCTTGTTATGCCTTTCCAGAGAGTTAATTCCAGAGCTGATTGTCATTTAGTTAACGGGAGGTCAGTCCCTCTCTTACTATACAGTCACTCCTTTCGTGAGAACTAACTGGTTAAAGATCCTGGTTATGGCTTTCAAGAGAGTTAATTCCATAGAGCTTGTGTTGATTAACGAGAGGTCAGACATCGGACGTGAACGAACCGGACACTCTCTCTCTCTCTCTCTCTCTCTCTCTCTCTCTCTCTCTCTCTCTCTCTCTCTCTCTCTCTCTCTCTTTCTCTCTCTCTTTCTATTTCCTTCTCTCTCCCTTTTAGTGTGTGCACGATGACAAGTAAGTGGAAAGTATTACGCTTGCACACAATCCCATTTAAACAACAACAACAACAACAACTTCTTACAAATATAGCCTTAGACTGCTAAAGAATGTGATGGTGGCTGCTGCTTTGCGTCGAAGAAGAGAACAGAAGTTACCTCCATCTGTAAATGCTATGCACCTCCATACAACAGATGCGGGTTTCTTTTCCTCTGTGGCAGTCTGCAAGTTTGGATAATGTGCATGCGTGTGCGTGTGGGTTTGTTGGCGTGTGTGCGTGGAGACGGTGGCTATGGAATGGGAATATGCATGTGTAGATGGACTTCTATACTTTCGACTGGTTTTTGTCATAGATTTTAAATATATCACTTTTTTTGTTTGTTTGTTAATTATTTATTTTGTTCTGAATTTTTTTTTTAGAAAGGACTTTTAAAGGAAATCGGGTCCAGAGGACTTACTGGTATTATTTATCAGGCTTTGTTAAAGGCTTCGACTTCGCCTTCGACCTATCTTTGTTACTTCTCTCCGCTCTCCCCCCCCCCCACCCTGCCCTTCTCATCTCCTCCCCCTCTTACTTCTCTCTCTTTCTCCCTCCTCTCACTCTATATCTCATATTCTCTCCCTCTCCCACCTTCACGCCCCTCTCTCATCACTCATTCCCCCATTCCTCTTCCACTGGAACAATTAATTACCATGTTTCGCGCTTACGTCAACTATAACGAGGTTAAAGGCGTCAGTCAACACTCACGCACAGATTCGCTCTATCTAGTATTAATAACGATCTTTAGAAGAAAAGATTGCGTGACTATTGACTCGCACTCGCTACTATTACTTTTATGGAGCAACGAAATTTACATGCATCACAGTTATTGGTCGGAACATTCTAGTATTTTAACTGTTGTACGGAAAATTGTATTGTAAGTGCTCAACGGAACATATCTGTATTTGAAGTGCCGTGCGACACAGTATTACTTTTGAACTGTTGTCGATATATAGCATTTAAACTTTTACAGTATGTTTTATATGTTATCGTTGTCGTCGTTACTAACATCGCCGTAATCAAAAAGATGTCCTCGTTGTCATCGATTCCTCAGTAGCTTCAGTCTAGAGTGTGGGAAGGCTGATGGTCTCGGACACTGCTGCATTATTTCATCGACTGGTGCATTAATCAGTCAAGTAGTATTAAGCTTAGTCTTTATTTATTATGACCTAGGATAAAGACACTTTCTCTCCAAAGCAAAGAAAATTCGTAGCTCTCGGTACTCTTCTGGCCATCTGTATTTTATATGTGCTTGTGTCTTGTTGCTCTTCTGTTTTTTGTCAACATAACGAACAAATCAATAACACATAACCCAGTATGAGAAATAAAGTATATATTTTTTGATTCACCCGGCAAATCTTGTATGTCTACTTGTCACTATCACTTAGCTCACTGAAGTTTTCTTCGAAGGCCAGGTTTTATCTACATGTATGTTCTTCAAGCCATTTTATCTCTATACGAACTTTCATTTAATGTTACTAGTTTTATTCCTATTCATTTCAATATGCCTTCACGTTAGACGTGAATCTTGGTTATGAATGAATGAGAAACGTCATGCAATTGTTTGCCGTGAGGAGGGAAAATAGACCAGGAAGAAAGTGATTGCTTGTCCTTTGGGGGAAACATTCTCCTTTCCTTCGGAAGTTTCAGAGGAAAATGAATATTTTTCCTTGAAAAAAAGTTTCTTTTCTATTCCTTTTGAAGTTTTTAAGTCAAGCTTTTTCCTTGTAAGTCCCCCGACCTATTGCCCGCTATTCAATAAATGTCACACAACGCAATATTGGCTGTCACGAATGGAATCAATGTGGCATGGCAGAGCTAAAAAGCAAATAAATGAAAATGGTGGTCAGGTTGACATAAACGCACGCACGCACGCATGCACGCAAGCACACACACACACACATGAAATGCAGTCATATGCATGCTTGCACACACACACACACACACACAAACTCACACACACACACACACACACACATACAGTACACACACAAGCACTACACTGCAGACTCACATACTCCCCCCCCCCCCCTCCCTGCCATCTCCTCACAGAGAAGATAGAGAATCTTCCCCTAACACAATAAAAGAATGAAAGACGATGGAAATTCCTCAAATTAATAACGCTTTCTGTTTTTATTAATTACTCTTCGGAATCAGCTGTATAATAAAGGCGTGTAACACAGACCGCAAAACGTATCATAAAATGTTTATTCGTACAACATTCAGGGTTAAGATTAGATCAAAACATTTCAGCATCATGCTACTTTCGACTAAAAACTGTTCCTTTCTTTCAAACAATAATAATTCCTGAAAAATGTCTGAGTTTTAAATAAAGATTAACGTTCTTTTACTATTTAAAGCTGTCGGTTTGATAGTGCCACCCGAGAATGTAGTTAATACTAATAGACCTATAATAAAATTAATGAAAATGTTAAAAAAAACGCCCTTAAAAACACATCGCAGGGAAATACCTGCCCATGCACTATATAGACAATGATATCTACATATCTTAGATTTTTGAAGCCTTTATACTTCTAAGTCATCATAAATTCTAAACTGGTTCTTTGCGAAGTGATGATCAGTAGAAATCGACACAAAAGCGTTGTGTAGCTCCAGAGAGCGGTCAATACGTCAGCCACTTGTGGTGTTCCCCGTCGTCATAGAACTGGCGAATCATGGTGCCAGTGCACAGAACGGTAACTACGGAAACAACATACAGAAAAATGCGGAGCAGGGCGAAGTCAAGGCTTTCAGCTACTTCCACCCAGGAAATTTCCCTCGTCTTGCACTTTTCAGCCTTGGATGTTGTTTGGGCGAAATTCAGGATTTGGTGATTGGTCTCAAGCTCAGTCGTCGTCGATAATGCTTTCTGCGCGTTTTTCTGATTTGTTCCGTCTTCGACCCCCGCATTGTTTATTTTGTAAGACGGGTCATCGTGCCGTTGAGTCTGGAGCCTGTCCAGAGTAACCTCTTGTGACTGTTTGCTAACGCCATTTTTAGACCAATTTTGATGTGAATTCATTGCGCTTGTCGTGAGGGTTCCTACGTTTCGTTCTTTAGGGACCAAATTAGCCGTTAATAGACGAGGGCCCTTCTTTGATATCGGTCTGCACTTTCCGACACGTTTTGTTTCTGAAGGACTTTGTTTAAGGTCAGTGCCGGGAACGCAGCGATCTGAAGTCCTTGGCGTGGTCGTACTCGGATTAATTACACCGCGCTTCTCTACCTCAGTATCGGTTGATTCTGAAATGACTGTGGATACTTTGTCAACGTCGTTTCCTGCAGGACAGCAACTGAGACTGTCGCAGGCGTTGTGTACGTGCATCAGTTTCTTCTTGAAATCCAAACAGCAGCTGCAGTGCGATAACCAGTGTTGCTGACAACTCTGTGTTTGTGAGGACTTGCTATTCACACCAATTGCTTCCATCATTAAGGATTGGCAGTCTTGCACGTCATGCTGTTGAGAATAGGGAGTCAGTGGAGTAACAATAGGTGCTTCTGTACAGTGTAACCCGCTACAGTTAATTTTGTATTTAACAAACATGCATCCTTTTGAGTTTTTCTCCAATGTCTTGATGCCATCATCAGAATCTTGCTGTCTTCTTGGAGCCGAGCTGCTGAATTCCCGGTTATCCTTAGGAGCTTCAACTGAGGTGTCTTCTGGAATGGAAATTCTCACCCGGCCAGACCTGTAACGACGACGACATAGTTTGCGAATAACACAGTCACGTAGGTACCCGCCAAATGACTCCATCACTCGACCTTCTTTATAGCTTCGGACGGTCAAAACCAACCTGCAATAAAATAACAAGAACGTTCTTGATTGTCGTGATTATTAAGTTTAAATGTGATCCCTGTTAGATTCATATGTCCTGACACTCATTTGCCGTTAGCCTAAAAGGTCCCAATTCGAAGACTTTGTTTATTTTTGGCGAGAACGGGTTTACCCTAACATTTGCATTGTTGTTACATTAAACAAGTGATAGGGGGCTTTCGTTGCTCAAACCAACTGCTTAATTTTAAATTTTCCTTTTCGGTTCTGACAGGGATTGATTTCCCTTGTTTTAATGGTACATCGATACCACAGCCGTGTGATCTTTGATCCTATTTCTGAGTGAACCACACGGCTTAAAGAATGCGTCTTAAATGTCTTTTTATCAACAAAAAACAAAAACAAAACAACAACAACAACAACAACAACAACTAAAAAACCACGAGAAACCTTACGAGCAATTTGCTAACGGGTTTTGTTTCTTACCGGCTTTGGTAGATGCTATTTTTAGCTCCAGAATTTTGGCTGGCGAGCCAACAGTTATTGCTATTAATAGGCACACAAACTACTAAATGTATTAATTTTAAAACTAAATATACTTTCAAAAGAGTTATTTTTTGTACTAAGCTTATTTTTTTTAGTGCGGCAACACTCACTGTGAATGTCAAAAAGTTCTGTCGAGAGGGCGTAGTCTAAGTGGGTCCCTTGATAACTTGAGCATGACAGTAGGCTAAACATTAACATCAAAATGAAACACAGGAATTTCGTTTATATGTGCGGGTGCGTGCCTATGCGTGTATTTCTATGTGGATTTGTGTGTGTATGTGTTTGTGTATGTGTGTTTTTGTGTGTGCGTGTGTGCGCGCATGAGAGAGAGAGAGAGAGAGAGAGAGAGAGAGAGAGAGAGAGAGAGAGAGGGATGTTGTTTTTACTCATCATCGGTAATTGCTCTGTACAACTTCTTTCTAGTTTGATTAATTGCAATAATATATTAAATTATTGCTCTCTTCAGATTGAAAGATTCTTCCTATCCTAAACCGTAACTCGGAAATCGTTGAGACACCACAAAATGATCATTTCACCAGCGTCCTCAGAAGTCCTCATGGCTTCACTCAGTGACAAGCCAGTCCTTTCTCGAATATTGTTTTCACACCTCTTTTTCTGTCTCCTTCTTCTTCTGCCTCCCTCTTCTTCTGCCTCCTTGTACCGTGCATTGCAGGATGGTCTTTGCAAGGCCTGAAGCTCTAATAACGTGGCCTTACCATCGGAGTTTCCGTTTCTTCACCTTTGTGAGCAAGTCATCGTGTTGTCCAATGACTTGTGTGATGGTCTGTTGGACTTCGTCGTTGAATAGGGAATAGGAAATGCCTAGAAGTCTTATGTTGCACCTCATCTCTATGCTTTGTATTCTTCGTTGTAGGTCTGCTGTGAGTGTCCATGTTTCGCAAGCGTGTAGGAAGATGGAGATGACAAGGGAGCGCAGTAACCTTACTTTGCAGTTTAGACTGATTGTCCTGTCTTTCCAAATGGGCTTCAAACTTGTCAGGGCAGCAGTTGTTTGTGCGATCCCTCTTCTTCTGCATCCTTGTACCGTGCCTTGCAGGATGGTTTTTGGCAGGCCTGATGCTCTGGTGACGTGGCCATACCATCGGAGATTCCGTTTCTTCACCACTGTGTGCATGTCATCATGTTGTCCAATGGCTTGTGTGATGGTCTGTCGGACTTCGTTGTTGGTGATGTGCTGGGTATATGAAATGCCCGTCTTCTGTAATGACTCATCTCCATGCTTTGTATTCTTCGTTGTATAGGTCGGCTGTAAGGGTCCATGTTTCGCCAGCGTGTAGGAAGATGGAGATGACAAGGGAGCGCAGTAGCCTTACCTTGGAATGTAGACTGATGGTCCTGTCTTTCCAAATGGGCTTCAACCTGTTGGCCAACGGAAGGCGCGGTCTTTAGTGACCTGGGCGACGACAATGGATTTCAGAGCTGCCAACTGCTACGAAATTTGCGGAAAATGCTACGCAAAAAAATCGTTTGCTACGCGACTCCGCAAATACCACAAATGCTACGCTTTAAAAAAAATTATTAATTATTATTTACAGTGGATTTTGATAGTATTTCGGGCGACAATTGCTGGGAAGTACTAGAACGTGCTTCAGCCGGTTTGAAGCAGTTCCGTCTTGTTTTGTGTTGCTTGGGCAATCAGCCTTGTAGGCCTATTACTGTGCCATTTAAAGTGAAAGTCATTAGTCTGAATCAGTTCTGAGTTAAATATTCGCGTTGCAATCTGAATCCTGCTATTTCTATATGCAGTAATGTTTTATTATTTTTATTTATTTTTTTTAAATTGTATCTGCAATAAAAGAATTGTTTGAAATGGAAAGGACAGCCATTTTTTCTTTTATATGTGGCTACTCGGTCCGTTTTTCGCGACGCTCTACACAAATTTTGCAAATGCTACACAAATTGAGAACTTATGCTACACCTTTTTTTTGGGGGGGGAGGGGGGGTTGGCAGCTCTGGGATTTTAAAGTACGATTGTTCCTTGTCCATACAGTACTAACCTGCGCCATCTAGAACCAACAGGTTCGATCTCTCGAGAGATGAACGATGAGCGAAGACCTTTCGGATATTGGCGGTTCCTTAGGTGATGAACATACAGCGACAACACCACCCCCAACGACGAACATGTGGCCAGCATTGCCAGGTACGTTACATGCACCGACACCTAAACAGAAAGGTAAGGCACAATTTATTTTGCCAGTTACTAAATTTGTATTATATTAACGTAACCATGCAATTTCTTTGTGAGATACTAACGTTTTGGTATTCGTATTGGTATAGCTGTCCACTGGACAATCTTGCCTGGACAGGTTGGAGTGAATGAATCGATCGAATGTTCCTGCTTTAAGCAGCAAGTTGGTGCCTTGGTAGGCTTGAGTCAGATCCTGTTTTCGACTAGCGTCTTAAGCATCTCTTTCAGCAGGCGAAGCGTTGTGTACGAACAATTCAAATAATTAATGATTCGTATTGAAAATTACTAGCGATTAATGAAACTGATCAAATCAGACATCGATCATATGATCCTTTTAGAAAACAATCAACAGCAATACATTGACAATAAACTAACCATAATGATCTATCGAAAGGTCTCTTGCATTGATCATATTCCCATCGTCTAGTATATCGGCTATTTGGAAGGGCAAAGTGAGAATGGTGGAAATCAAAAGAATGAAACAGGGATAACAAGGATTCAGTGTAAATGGGGTCGACGCTGGCCCAAGCTAGAAACCCATAAACCCGGGTTAAAGTTGCACTTTCAGGGCATGGCTTATTCTCGCAGGAGTCGACTGTCTGTAATGACTCATTAAACGGTATCCCTATTCACCCATCACTACCCCTGTCGCCTCAGGGGTATTTTAATGAATCCTGTCTTTTTTTGTGTGCCAAAGTAAATCTACGCTTGACAGACTCAAATAAACATGCATACAGGTAGATTGAAGGGGCTCAGTGATCCACGGCGCTCCACTTTGAACGGTTTTTGCAACAAGTTGTCGACTTGTTTCTTGAGTTAGATAATGACTGGCCAGTGCCTTGAACAGCTTCTTGAGCTGACAAGTAATGTTTAGAACGATTATGAGCTGACAAGTAATGTTTAGAACGATTATGAGCTGACAAGTAATGTTTAGAACGATTATGAGCTGACAATTAATGTTTAGAACGATTATGAGCTGACAAGTAATGTTTAGAACGATTATGAGCTGACAAGTAATGTTTAGAACGATTATGAGCTGACAAGTAATGTTTAGAACGATTATGAGCTGACAAGTAATGTTTAGAACGATTATGAGCTGACAAGTAATGTTTAGAACGATTATGAGCTGACAAGTAATGTTTAGAACGATTATAAGCTGACAAGTAATGTTTAGAACGATTATGAGCTGACAAGTAATGTTTAGAACGATTATGAGCTGACAAGTAATGTTTAGAACGATTATGAGCTGACAAGTAATGTTTAGAATGATTATTATAAGAGTTATTATTTGACTTTAAAAAATTTGGAAACTTTAAACATTTTAAAATGTATTTTAAAAACAAAAAACTGAACAAAACACATATTTAAAAGAAGAGAGGGAACATAGATAAATGAAGATAGTAACACATTTAGTGCTAGCAATAACGACCTGCAGTGCAGATTGGGGAAGCACGTTGATGATGACCGACAGAGACAGCACTAGCGTCAGGAACACCGTCACGCTCACAGACATCTTCTCTCCTGCACACAGGTTTAAGTTAAATCAAGGACAGTCAAGCCACATAATTCATGTGAATGAAGTCAAATCAATCCGAAAAAAAAAATATTCCAAGCACATTCAGTTAAGATAGTACAACGAAAATACGAATTAGACGAATTAGAAAAGGTTCTGCGGTTCTATATGAAATATGAATGCGAGCCTGTTGCTCGGTGGATGTGTACACCCGTACCGTCCACATAAAGGCGGGAAACAAACGAGCTGACATTAATCCAAATGTAATGCACTGTAATGAAATATAATTATGGCCAAGCTTTCCTGATAATGGTACCTCTAACGATGCTTCAAGCAAACTCTTATTGTATGGATATTGGCGGCACTATAATTATGCGTCTCTGAAAGCGATCTTTCATTTACCTATTAAATGTTTGTCCAGTAACTCTAACCTGATTCTGCCGGAACAGCGAAGACCAAGCAGGACAGCAGCGCTAAAAGCACCGTCGGCAAGACTATGGTCAAGCTAACGAACATCGGTCTCCTCCGCAAAATAAACCTGAGTTCCACTTGGCTTTGGACGTCGTCCTCTGTGGCGTTCACCAGACCTTCAACAGGTACAACAGCCAGCACCTCCCATTCTGAATTTTCAGCCATTGGCTCGAAATACAGAGGATGTCTCTTGTCAAGTCTGTGGGAAAGGGTAAACATGTCTACAAAATCAACAGCGCAAAAGGCAAAATCTAGAGGAAGTGGATGGAAGGTGGGAAGGATTGGGTTGTGGATGTGTGGAGGGAAGAGGAGGGGGGTTGGGAGGCTGTGTGTTAAAAGGAGTTGTCGACACTACAGTACAACAAAAACATGAACCGCAGAAAGTCATGCGGACACTGAATATAAACATTGTTCCCGCCCGCAAGGTACAACAGTAGCGCAGCAGTTCTAAAACTCCAGTCAGTCAAACGTATACCCGCGTACAAACCTACAAAATTGCAATTTAGCAATAATAATAATAATAATAATAATAATAATAATAATAATAATAATAATAATAATAATAATAATAATAATAAGGGTATTTATATAGCGCTTTTTCCTAATGACACCAGTTCAAAGCGCAGTTTTTATGCATTCATACTTAACGTTAACATCGAAATACATACCCAAAAAAAGTGAAACAAAAACGACACACTAATAAATTATGCAAAGACATAATACAAACATGAAAAATAATATTTACAAGTAAATATAAATAAATATAAATGAAGAGGGAGGGAGAGGGAGGAGGAGAGCAGATAAGGAGTCTGGGGGCGTACGGTGTGACGGCGGTAATCTTATTGTCCTGACAGCTCAGCTAAATATGTAAATAATTTTATTGGAAACCACAATAGTGTACTTATTTAATATTTCTTATTTTACGTTTTCCCATAGTGTGTCTACCTGAGAATGGAGTCTTTGGTCCATCCAGACTTGTTGATGGACGACCACAGCTCAAGACGGAGTATGCAGAACTGCTTGTCGAAGGGATAGAAGGTGATGTCCATGCTGCAGTGAGTGGTGAACAAACCACTGGGTTCCCATGTGATCACTCCATTGGACTGGACCATCAGATGCTGGTCATCGTAGCCCAGTGGCTCCATCTTGCCCACAAAGGGGGAAACGACGATGTTAGGAAGCCATACCTTAGGGAGAGAATTACAGATATATACAGGTATTAGTTTTATTGAGAACTCAGAAAGTCACACCGTTGGGACAAACTACGTTCGTCATAAATCCTACTTTTGTTCTATAATTGTGTGATTTCGTACGGTATATGTTTCCAAGGCATGCATATTGAATAAGCGTCAAAACAAAATGGTTTTATGATGACTATATTGGAGTCTTGTTTTCTCATAGTTACCATAAGACTGGGGTAGGGTCGTGTTCTTCCATGTTTTAAATGTGGACTCTTTTACATCATTTCCGCGCCCGAGCACGAACATGCTTTCATTGCAGTTGTGGGAGTCTTGTTTTGGTCATCTTACCATGGATTGTGGTATAGAGATGCGATCGAGACCTCCATGTTTGCTTGCATCCCAGGCCAGATGTTCGTCCGTCCACTTGAGTGTCAAGTGAATTGTGTGACTCATCGTCTGCTGTTTCTCGTCGATCTAAGCAACAACAACAACAACAACAACAACAACAACAACAACAACAACAACAACAAACGTAGTTTATTCCAGAAGAAAAAACCCAACTTCTATTGAAGAGGTCTTTTTTTCAGGATTGCCAACATCGTTTATAAATTAAGATGATTCATGAGAAACCAAGGGGCACATTGGTAGAGTTGTGTATGTTCACAATAGGTATGTTTCTGTTCAGAATAATTTTAAATGGATGCCACTTTTTAAAAAATTATGGAAATAACAAAATGATTACGATGATATTGATGTTTTATTTCCTATTGCTCACAATTCCTTGTGAATCCGCAGTAGGAAGATTATTGTAGTTAATTCCGCAGTTTGTATTGTCAGGTTGGATTGGCTTGATATTTGAACAGTTATTGTTTCGCTATGTTATGCTAGTCGATCTAAAATATTTGAGAAATATGCAATAGTGAATAGCAATCATATAGACCTACCAATATCATTATCAAAATTCGTCGTTATGAACAATTGCAAATTGGATGAATTCTGACTGTGCAAAATTGCATTATTTCATTAATGCGGTTTAAACCTATTATTATTCCAAAACAAATAAAGCATTACAAAAAGTACATAAGTGGCACACAAAAGCAAAGCTTTAATAAGTGTTAACCTTAAAAATAAATACAATTAAGGCGCAAAAAGCGGAAAATGAACGAAAGTAAATGCAGGGAAACATACAATAATTAATTTCCAAAAGCTAACAAAAAAATCAGTTGAGAAAATAGAGAAAAATTACATAAACAAATAAAATTTTAAAAAAGCAAATTAATATAATTCGTCTTTTGTTCAATGAGTTAAGTATTTGGCTAGGTTGGGCAAGTTGATTAGTTATAGTTGACTGGTCGTTCGGTTGGCTGAGAGGTCGGTTGGTTGATCAGCTGGAGAATGTATTGGATGGTCGCTAGTTTGGTCGTAAGCTGATCGGCTAGATTGGTCGATCGGCCATTATGTTAAAATAAAAACCGGGGTTCTTGCACAGCGCACCTTCCAGTTCAAAAGAGCTGCCCGTTCCAAGAATTAGCGTTCACTAGTTTTTTTCGAAGTCAAGAGCACGCACCCCTCGCCCTAAGCACATATTTGCTACAAGTTCGCGCATTGTTTCGCGCTCTTTCCAACACAAAGAGCAGATTAATGCGCTAACATTTTCGAGTTCCAACCACTATAAACAAACAATTAATCGCTGACAACCCCTAAGTGAATATAAAAAAAACTGCTTACTTCATGATCTCATTGTTTGCTTCGTTGATTTCACGATGCTTGATGGCTTTCCTTTCTTACCTGAATGAGCGAAATTAATGTGAAGCTGACGTTGACCGTAGTCTGCAGGGTGGATGATTTCACCGGACGGGCTTCTGGCCTATACCCATCAAAGATTTCGTCCAGCACCGAATAAATGTCCGACTTGGCAGCAACGTGACTTTGGCAACAACCACCAGATGAAGTAGGATAAGAAGAAGAAGGAACTGATGAGAACGAAGATGGCGAGGAGGAAATTAACGTATCCATAGAGACTGAAGACACATTATCAAAAAGGAATGCAGACGTACTGACATGTGAATAGAATGTTGAGGTGACTTCACAGACACAATACATGTTTGTTGCCCACATCAACAGAACGAAAACTTTAGCAACGTGGATTGAACCTAACATTGTGATCAGATTGTAACGAAATGTCATTGCTTGTCAAAACAAATTTGATGTTAAAAACATGAGTTCCCCATCACCGAGGCACACAAATGGAAGCAAGCTATGAAAGCGTTTCAAGCAACAAGAAGCAAATAAATTGGGAGACTTGAACTACCGCCTCAATATTATTCGAGACCTTATTCAGTAAAAGGATCTACACCAGTTATCACAAAGTTGACAAAAGTGAGATTATTTTAATTAACCCAAAGTCAACATAACACATTAATGGCTTATTTAGTAAAGCTGAGAATAATCACTTCTTTTGAAGATTTGAAACAGTCACTGGATGTCTGTAAATAGTTTTAAACTAAGGTCGGTTACATGGAAAACAGAGTTTGGCAATCTTTCCAGACCAGCGATCGCGTTCATACAGCGTTCACGAGCTCAAGTGACCAGTGAACGGTCTCTCTCTCCAATAAATTACAGGGACATGCAATGAATTTGTCGCTTTACCAGAGATCTGACACGCACTACCTTTTTTACTTTTTATTTTTTAACGAACTGAAACTTTGCTTTAAAAGCATGAGCACGCTAAAATGTTATACAAATGAATGAATCGTTAATCGTGTATCCAGCATACAAGTTTCGTCCCTGTGCTTCTTTGTTCTGAACTTCACCGCCCCTCAATGTATTCTTCACATTTATCCCCCTTCTAGACAACTTCGCTCTACTCGTCTGTTTGCAGTTCCATTTACGTCTATGCGTACTAAATCATATGGCAAACGTGCTTTCTCTTATCAGGGCCCTAATATTTGGAATAAGCTGCCTCTTTCTTTTAGAAATTCATCTTCAATTCAGTCATATAAATCCTCCCTTAAATCTCATTATTTTCCTACCACCAATTGAAATGAATGAAACAAATATGTTCGGGTGTGTGCGTGTGTGACTGTGTGCGTGTTTGTGTGTGTACGGGTGTGTGTGTGTGTGTTTGTGTGCGTGTGTGTGTGTGTGTGGGAGGGGGGGTGTTAGAGAGATATTAGTTTTTACACATATTGTAACTGTTAATAGTTCATCAAATTGTTACTCTTTCTGAACACATTTCATCGAAAAACGTATTCGCTTGCCGTCCTTGTTCACGTAACAGCGCATCAACGGAAAAGGTTTGGAGTTTGGATTAAAATTTTGTGTAGAAATTGTGTAAACAGAACATCAAGCAATCGTCTCCTGTAGGCCTGTTTGTTCTCTTAAATATCAATATTGCTCCATTATGCTGAAGACTTTAATGAAAAATAAATTGGTTATGTGTAATACGCAGCTGAGGCTGTAACATCTTTATGGCAACTGCGTAGAAAGTGTTCTTTAAATAATAGCAATGTATACACAGCTGCAATATTGAAAAGACACTTGGTCTAGTAAACAGTTGCCGGTGCAAAAAACTCTAGCGGTTTCATTTGTGAAAGGGACAATTATGACCTATCTTAACTGGAAGGGTCGTGGAGGCTCACGGACTCTTTTTTTTTTTTTTTGAGGTTCTGAGATCCCGAATCTATGTTCCTGAGCCTATTTTATCGTTGTCCAGTTCATGCCATTTATTTAGTAATGTTATGTTTTTTCTAACCGTTGTATACATCTATGATTCCTATTCTATCCTATCTCGTAACTCGGAGGTCGTTGGGGCACCACAGAGGATCGTTTAACAAGCGTACTCCATCTTTCTCTGTCCTCAGCAACCTTCATGGTTTTGCTCAGTGTCAGGCCAGTCCTTTATCGAATGTTGTCATCGCACCTCTTTTTTGGTCTCCCTCTACTTCTACCTCCTTGCACTGTGCCTTGCAGGATGGTCTTTGCAATGTCTGATGATCTGGTGACGTGGCCATTCCATCGGAGTTCCCGTTTCTTCACCACTGTGAGCAGGTCATCGTGTTGTCCAATGGCTTGTGTGATTGTCTGTCGGACCATCGTTGATGATGTTCTGGGTATAGGAAATGCCCAGAAGTCTTCTATAGCACCTCATCTCCCTGCTTTGTATTCTTCGTTGTAGATCTGCTGTGATAGTCCATGGGTCGCAAGCGTACAGGAATATGGAGATGACAAGGGAGCGCAGCAGCCTTACCTTGGAATGTATAACACAGTGATATATTAAAGCAGTGCTGGAATATTGGATGGTGTCATAGTCTGAATTTCTCATACGATCTCCCCATCTTTTCACCAATATCTCTCTGTCTTCAATAAAGGGAACGAAAATAAAGATAAATGTTTGGACTAGTTTTAACAAAACAACTGCACTAAAAATGTTTAAAATGCTACATTATGGAACCCACATGGAGATACAAGTGTCCTTTTTTAAGGTGGCACAATAGCATTTTTCTGGCGTTGGTTTAACACAGGGTAAACAATTTACAGCCAATGAATTTCAATTAATGTTGACAAAAGATTGTAATGAGCATGGCTTTTGTTGGGGTTAGTGAATTAACAAGCTGTCATTTTTTCTTTTGTAAGTTTCTGCGCGAGTGCGCGCGTGTTTGTGCTGTTGATAGTGAATTATTCTGAATATAATTGTGTGACCATATTCTTCACGTGCGCACATTTCACCGCCGCGATGTTTGTTGTCCTGCAAAATTAAACTGAAATATGTCAGTTTTAACAGAGGTTATTTAATTAAACTGACCATGCAATCCCGCGCATCTGTCTAACTATTTTAAATATTGAGATCTTTGCCAAACTCGTGTTTTTTTCTGATTTCATTGGCTCGCGGAGGTATAGGCCTACTGTGAATTGGCTATTGGTATTACAAATCGACCAAAGGACTGCAACAGACTGATGGATTATGAGTTAAAGCATCAATACGCCAGTGTCACGGACCGGTATTATAGTTATTCGGGCCCGATGACATTATAGTATTGTTAGTCTGTTTTCTTGTAAGAAGATATTGGTAGCTGCTGTGAGAGCTAAATGTTGATTGGCTGATCTGATCACATGACAGTTCACTAGTGTACATTCAAGAAATCTAGTCATTTTTTTCTTGGCTGTACTAGAGATAGATGTTGCGGACTTCCAGTAGCTAAGTCTGCATGTATATATTGTTTTATTATTTGAAATTGTTATATTATACATGTATTAGTATTATTAAACGGTGGTGTTATAGTGGTTTTGTAATAAATTTATTAAAATAATAAATATTTGATATTAGTATGAAAGATGGAGTGGTTAAGAGACGAATATGGTGGTAATTTTTAATAACGAATTGAATTCGGATAATTAACTGATTTGAAGTTGAAACTACAATTGCAGTGCATTCGTATGAACGAAATTAATTGGCGTCTTTGATTTAATAATTATTGGTTATAACTAGTTGTAGAATTTTTGTTCATGTATTCGATGTGGGTGAAATTGATTGTACATGTATTGCGGCACTTGTCCTGTCACATAGGAGAGATATGTATATATAATTATGTAATGGTTCAAAGAAGGTTTATGTATCTAGAACACTTAGTTGTCGTTAACTCCTTTGTCTGCAGAAGTCTTTAGCTGTGTGTCCTTAAGATTAGGAAGAAGAATACGAAGACGAGGAAGAAGAAGAAGAAGAAGAAGAAGAAGAAGAAGAAGAAGAAGAAGAAGAAGAAGAAGAAGAAGAAGAAGAAGAAGAAGAAGAAGAGAATGAAGACGGAGTATGACGAAGAAGAAGAGGACGCAGATGAAGACGAAGAAGTAAGCGAAGAAAGTGGCGGAGGAGATGAGAACGAGAAAGAGAGAAGGAGACTGAGCAAAGAAAGACGAGGAGGAGAAAAAGAAGGAGAAGGGGAGGGATATTAAGGAGACAGAGGAAGAAGACGTAGGCGCATAAGATATATGTAATTATCTCGTCACAGAGGAGAGAGAGAGAGCGCGGTATATGTAATGGTCCAAAGAAAGTTTATGTAACTAAAAAACTTTATTGTCGTTAACTCCTTTGCCTGCAGAACTCTTTAGCTGTGGGTCCTCGGAGATTAGGAAGATGAAGACGAGGAAGACGAAAAAGAAGAAGAAGAAAAAGGAAAAGCTGAGAAGAATAAAGAGAAGAAGAAGAGGTGAAAGAAGAAGAAGAAAGGAGGAGGAGGTGGAAGATGATGATGATGATGATGATGATGATGATGATGATGATGATGATGATGATGATGATGATGATGATGATGATGATGATGATGATGATGATGATGATGATTATGATGAAGAAGAAGAAGAAGAAGAAGAAGAAGAAGAAGAAGAAGAAGAAGAAGAAGAAGAAGAAGAAGAAGAAGAAGAAGAAGAAGAAGAAGAAGAACAAGAAGAAGAAGAAGAAGAAGAGGAAGAAGAAGAAAAGTATGAAGACGGAGTAGGATGAAGAATAAGGGTTAGAAGAAGACGAAGAAAGAAGCGGAGGAGAGGAGAACGAGGAGGAGAGACGGAGAGGAGGACGAGAAAGATAGAAGAAAACAAAGGAGGAGAAGGGGATGGAAATTAAGGAGGTAGAAGAAGAAGACTAAAGAACGAATCATCGCCGTATCAGACAATAAAAGACCGAATTGGAACGTAAATGCGATGTGACTATATAGCTATCATTTCTTTCCTCCGGCGACTGTGATTAGGAATGTATTATTATTATTATTATTATTTGTGAGTTATTTATATACATTGTTTTCAACGGATTTATTCTGCGACACTTGACTTGAGTGGAAGCAATTGTATTTATTCCATTTGATTTTTGTAAGTTGCGTGTTTGTTTGACAATGTATTGATTTATGTTTATTGTGTGTAATAGAGGATGTGACGATTAGTTCAGTGTTACGAGTTAGAGAAGTTGTGAGACGGGAGGACACGCAAATTCACGCATACACGCACGAAAATTCTTGAAATACCCATTTTTGTTACAGCCAGAAGTCAACAAGCTCGGTGCAACCGTGATGTGCAAAATAAGTTTTGCGAAGAATTGACCTTAATGATATTTACCTTTACAACACGACCTAAAGCAATAACCATGTAATGTAACCTTTACAACAGGATGACATGCTCACAATGGTGGCCACGTCACCAGAATATCAGGCCTTGCAAAGACCATCCTGCAAGGTACGTTGCAAGGAGGTAGAAGTAGAGGTAGACAGAAAAAGAGATGGGAGGACAACATTCGAGAATGAACTGGCTTGACACAACCATGAGGGTTGCTGAGGACAGAGAAAGATGGAGTACGCTGGTTAAACAATCATCTATGGTGCCCCAACAACCGTTGAGTTACGGGATAGGATATTTACCTCTGAGATAGACAAATCCGATGGCACGGGAAGCTGGGCACCAACCCTGATAATATTTATATGAAGTTTGAGCAAAATTTTTGTGTGTATATTTTTGGGGTATTGTGTGCAAAAGACCAAACATTCTGCAGACCAATAGACCGGCCTTTGGGTGATTCTGATTCCTGAATAAATCAAAGTATTTTCAGATAAGTCTTAGACTATAATAATGACGGCGATGCCACCAACATTGACACTGGTAATGTGGTGTGGTGTGTATATAACACTGAGAGAGAGAGAGACAGACAGACAGAGAGAGAGAGAGACAGACAGACAGACAGACAGACAGAGAGAGAGTCTCTCGCGCAATGTTTACCTTCTTTTCTGTCGGTTGTGTGTTGTTGTTAGATGTACATATCAGTAGAATTTGCAAATACATTTGACTGCAAATTCTCTTTGAAGCGGATTCTCACTTACCAAATCTTTTATCTATATTTATAATTGATTAACTTTGTGAGGTGTATGGTGCTACTGTGTGGTATCTTTGAAAATGCTGCATCCAGCCACATATTCCTGGTCATGCGCGGGTCAACTGCTTGTTACTAATAAAACAACCATCCACGGAAAGGCAAGGCAAGGCAAGTTTATTCCAGAAAAAATCCATTAAGGGCACATGGACATGGTTAAAATGATATACACAAACATGCAAAATAATTAATTATATAACATTTTAAATTTTTAACATTAAAACTATGTACACAGAGGGATTGCGGTTAGGGGGGGATGGGGGAAGCGATTGAGAGTGGAAAAGAAGAAAAAAGAAATTGATTGGGGGTGGCAACTATGAATCATAACTAACAATACAATTCAATCTAAACACATCAATGACAAACTAATGAAATTGTTTTTGTTACACACAACTTGTAAATATCAGAACTAGATTAATTTTTTACATGATTGTGATAACAACGTTACAATTGTTTAATTATTAATTTCATTAGACTTACAAGCTTTAATAATACTGACACTAACCTCCCAAACATATACTTTCTAGCTGTACACTCTTGCAAGCTCCCCGCACACACCACCACAACCAACGCCATCAACCACAGACACCAAAACAGGCGTACAACACACGCAACACATGCGCAATAAATAACATTATCACAGTCATGATTATCACCTTCTTGGCAATCACAGAACATGACTGCTAAAAATTAAGGCGCGCGCGCACACACCCACACACGCACACACACACCCACCCACCTGTTGTAAGTTTATTCAGGTCCACTGATGTACATTGCGAAATGCAATGAAACGTCACATCGTTTATTATAGTAAACATGTAAAACAAACAAGGGAAATAATTGCTGTTTGCAAAATAAACATTTTATTCAGAGAGTTCTCCACTCCTTTTGAAAGTCGCACAACAGAAACATGAATTCCAACAGTATTTCATCGTGCGTCTAACCAACTGGGCAATATTTGTGTACACAAAACGCACTTCAAATTGAATAATTCCATTACAAAAAGTTAGTTTGCTTTAGAATATTTCTGAAGCAAATTCACACAAATACACACACACATACACTCGCACACATCTCCCGACACACCGACACATTACTCACAGAAAACAAAAACGAAAAATACAATTATGTACAGTAATATAAATAGAAAGCTCCTAAAATAAGGTATGACTAAAAAGGAAATAAAACAGTTAAAAATACGGTAATTAAGACAAGAGCATAATATTTTGGAATAAATTCTTACAAACTGTCATAAAGTAAATACGCTGAAACAATCTAGTTGATAGAAAAAATGCAAAAGGATTTATACCATTTTTTAAGTTAAGACGTTTTCGTGTACGATACTGATTAAAGACAAACAAATGTTCAAGTCTGCATTAAATTTGGCCGAGAATTACTACAATGTTAACAAAATAAAGGTAGATTCAATAAAACAATAGAGAACACATAAAAAAATTATATAACCGTTCAAAACAGTCTTAAATATATTTGTTTCCACAGTGATGAAAGAACAGAAATGTTTATATCACAGTCATTGAGTCAATGTAATAATACACAAAATTCACAGCGACGATGACGTGCTATGTCGATGGCATTGTGCATGCAGGCCTATTGTTTGTTACTTTGGCTTTGTGTTTGGTCAAGACAATGCTGGTCAGTCGAGGTACGGGTGCCACCAGCGTCAAAAATAACGACCAAAGAATACAGTCATTAGTGTCTATGTGCACAAGTACGTTGATAACACTGGCCAGCGTTACTGTGCCTGTAAGAACATAGGGAAGAAGAAACAGTGGTGAAAATATCAATTCGTTTATAGCCTAAATACAAAATACACACACTTTTAAACTGCTAACAACAGAAAACAGAAACAGATTCAAATTTCACCTGTTCTGTTCTGTTCTGTTCTCTTACATCGGTGCTTATCTTGCCCTTTAGCATAGATTTGCTGATCAAGCTGGAAGCTTTGTGCGCCTTAAACGTTTACATTCGGTTCCCACTATCTACCACCCATCCACCCCCAAACACACATGCACACGCCTCATTTTCAACCACGCGAGTACCACCAGATGGCGACGGTGCTGCCGCTACTACTAATAATAATAATAACGGATTTTTATATAGCGGGTACTCCAGCCTATGACCAGACTCACCACGCTTTACAAAGTCATTACATAGAAAATACATGCACTCGATCAAACATCCCTTTTGCTACGATACACCAAAAGACGGAACAGTAAAGGTAAAAACTATTTACAACTATGTACACAAATGACAAAAAAGACAGAAATAGACTATTTACAACTATGTACATAGATGACAAAAAAGACAGAAATAGA
The DNA here is from genome assembly GCA_036898135.1 of Oncomelania hupensis. Taxonomy (NCBI): domain Eukaryota; kingdom Metazoa; phylum Mollusca; class Gastropoda; order Littorinimorpha; family Pomatiopsidae; genus Oncomelania; species Oncomelania hupensis. The sequence continues at coordinate 59,984,360 of CM072512.1, read as the reverse complement.
ATAGCAAAAACCTATTCACAGCTATTTATGTGCCCGGTTAGACCCAGGAAGAAAAACAGTATAAATATTTACAGCCATATATACACTTAAGGATCAGACAGAGACAAAAGAGGAGAGAATGGCAGCGGGATACAAATCAGTCTGAATAATGCAGTTTGAAGAGGTGGGTTTTGATGGCCTTTTTGAATGCTTGTGTTGATTGTATGTTGCGGATATGGGAGGGAAGGGAATTCTACTGATGATGCTGACTCTGATGCTGATACGGTTCACACGACCAAGACGAAAATGATTATGATGATGACATTGAAGGAGGAGGAGAAGAAAAAAAAAGCAGATGATGATGATTGTACTGATGATGATTATGATGATGATGATGATGATGATGATGATGATGATGATGATGATGATGATGATGATGGAAGAAGAAGAAGAAGAAGAAGAAGAAGAAGAAGATGATGATGATGATGATGATGATGATGATGATGATGATGATGATGAGGATGATGATGATGATGATGATGATGATGATGATGATGATAATGATGATGATGATGATGATGATGTTGCTGCCGCTTATTCTGCTGCTGCCGCGATGATGATAATAATATCCAAGTACTCGTTACCATTTACCTGCAGAAGCAAAAAGGAGTTCAAAGACGTCTTTGAGATAGGCATGGTGGGCGACGAGAGCGTCCAAGGGGTGGAGATCTCGTCTGCTACATGCAACAAGCACCAGCAAACCCCAGCCACACCCAATACAGATTTCGGCTATCAAGGCTAACAGTTGAGAGATCCACAGCCAGCCTGTTAAAATGAATCACAGAAGTAATGAGTAATTAATTATTGATAGAACGAATGAATGAATGGGTGAATGAAGTATTTAATTAATCTCTATATTAATCGGTCAAGTTAAAAATGATTTTTAAAAACCGTGAACAAGTTAATTATTCAGTCATAGATTATGAAATCGTCCATGAAATTTTCCATCAAGCAACGAAGAGACGGATGAAAGTGAATCGTTGGATATTGTAACTTTTAATATAACAGCAACAACAACAACAGCAACAACAATAATAATTGTGTTGTACTTCATTGATTCTTATAATTTATCCGTATTGGAGAACTATATTGTTCCTGTTAGCGAGAGATATTTAATTGCTATAATTAGTCAAAATGGTAGCAATTATTTAAGCTTTTGTTTTGTGTGTCCTTTATATCTTACATATTTTGTTTGCTTGTCTCTGCGAATAAAAGTGTGTTTGAACAAACTACAGACACAAAAAAGCAACAAACAAACAAATATTTAACCGATGTTATGGATTATCATTTATTCATGAGAACGATTCAATACCAGCTGTTATTATTGTTTATTCTACATAATTCTGCTTACCATGGTGTAACTCCAGTGAAACAGGTTTGCAGCCTTCGATATTGCAGTAGTTCCAGAGACCAAAGTGGTCTCCCCTATTCTCTACCCAATGGTCCGTATTCAGCCCTATCAGAGTCATCACAGTTCCACAGGCATACGGCACCATGGCGCAGTGTTTCTGAAGGTATGTCCTTTGTGCGTTTGTGATCGCAAGTTTCATCACGGTATACTGTTATTTCATCAAAACACTGTCTTTTGTTGTGTGGTAAGCACTATAGTTCTGTATTCCATTCAGCCGTCCTGTGACCGAAACAAAAAAAAACAATACAATACAATACAACACAATACAACAGATTAAATAAATAAATAAATGTACGCTAGTAAATTACGCAGCTAGTTTAACAACTGACAGGTCAACAGGAATGAACATTGAAGTTTAATGTGGCGGTCTGATAGGCGTGGACAGCCATCCCAGAGCAGAGGGGAAGAGACCTAAATCAACACTGAATTACCAGACCAATCATACTGCTAAAGAAGGGCAGTGAAAAATTACCACTTTTATTTTGCTCCCCACGGGATTCGAACTTGGGTCATCGGTGTGCCAGGCGAATGCTCTACCATTGAGATACGGCGATGGAAAAAATCTACGTTTTGCAAGGTTCGAACTACATTGACCCTTGTATTTGTCTCCTCCTTAATAATAATAGTAATAATAATAATAATAATAATAATAATAATAATAATAATAATAATAATAATAATAATAATAATAATAATGGCTTATACGCGCTTTATTCCTAAAGCAGACTCAAAGAGCGGCGATCTGTAATCAACATACACGCTCACATGTTACAGACACTCCCACATTCACACAGTCATCACACAAACCTTAGAAGACGGAGATGAATTCACATTCTTATTTGTGAAATTTGAGATTGACTGCATCCAATACGATTATTGAAGGGAGGGACGAAATTAAGCGAAGTATCCGGAGAAAATCTTCGGTGACCTGAGTAGTCTCGTACCTCAGACACATAAGTTCACCTCTTGTGGGAATCGAACCCGCGACCCTCGGCCTAGGAAACTGGCGACTTACCCGCTGCGCCATCAGGCCACCTCGGGACTCTTTTGGGGGGCACAGCCAAATGAAGGGAATTTTAAAACACTGTAATAGATGAGTAAAGAATTGATCTAAAGAAAGAAAGAAAAAAATAAATCACTATTAAAATTAATTAGCAATCAACCTAACCTAAAACAACACACATTCACACACACACACACACACACACACACACACACACACACACCCACACACACACACCCACGTACACACAAACACACACATAGTTCCTTCCATGTTATGCAGCAAAATCATAATCGAAAGTAGGCGGACGCCACGAGGCGATGGGATTGATAACACAAATAGTGCTAAACCTGGAACAGGTTGAGCGACTTCCAAGTAGCACGCTCATACGCCGCACCAAGTAGGCGGCACAGCTCGGTTGCCTTCAAAGGCGTCAGAACTGAACGTCGTCCGACTATTGGTAGCGTTTTTCATAGCCCCGGTGTAACGTGCTGAAAGCGTCCCTAGCCTAGTTTAACTCCCGGGAGTAAAACCAGGCCGTCCCAGATGAACTCCCGGGAGGTATTCTGGTCCTGGACCAGATTGACCCCCAACCAGTTCCGAAATGACTCCTGGGAGTAAAACTGGATCACAGGACCAAAACAGCCCCCCAACTTCTCTTGTCTTTTCAATGTATTCTTAGTTTTTAATAGGGGAGTTAAAAACGGACAGGCCCAACATCGCCCCCTCGGCTAATCAACGTAAGTAGGAAAGTCAAACGGGGACAGGACCAAAACCGACCCCTACCGATCAGGTGCATCAAACACTGCACAAGGGAGTTAAACGGGGACAGGACCAAAAACGCCCCCATTACACATCACATGCAGAAAACACTGCATAGGGGAGTCAAACGGGGACAAGACCAAAACCGCCCCCCACCCCCTTAAACATCAGATGCAGAAATCACTGCATAGGGGAGTCAAACGGGGACAGGACCAACCCTCCCCCCCCCCCTATTCATCAGAAGAAGCAAACACTGCACAAGGGAGTCAAACGGGGACAGGACCAAAACCGCCCCTCTTACATGTACACATCAGATGCAGAAATCACTGCATATGGGGAGTCAAACAGGGACGGGACAAAAACCGTCCCCTTACACAACAGATGCAGAAAACACTGCATAGGGGAGTCAAACGGGGACAGGACCAAAACCGCCCCCCCTCCCTCCCCTCCTTACACATCAGATGCAGAAAACACTGCATTGGGGAGTCAAACTGGGACAGGACAAAAACCGCCCCCCTCACGCATCAGATGCAGAAAACACTTCATAGGGGAGTCAAACTGGGACAGGACAACCCCCCCCCCCCTACCCATCCGATGCATAAAACAGTGCACAGTTTTATACATTTATTTTAAACACGAAATATAGAACTTCCCTGGGCAGTGTTTGCTGCATTTGATGAGAAGGGGGGGGGGGCGGTTTTGGTCCTGTCCCCATTTGACTCCCCTGTACAGTGTTTTGTAGTTACATCTAATGGTGTAGAGGGGGGAGTGGGGGAAGCGGCTTTGGTCCTGTCAACGTTTGACTTCCATGTGCAGTGTTTGCTTCTTGTGATAAGGAGGGGGCGGTTTTGGTCCTGTCCCCGTTTTACTCTCTTGTGCAGTGTTTGCTGCATGGGATGGGTAGAGGTGGGGGGGGGGCGGTTTTGGTCCTGTCCCCGTTTGACTCCCCTGTGCAGTGTTTTCTGCATCTGATGGGTAAAGGGGGGAGGGGGGAGCGGTTTTGGTCCTGTTCCCGTTTGACTCCCTTGTTCAGTGTTTGCTGCATGTGGTGGGTAGGGGGGGGGGCGGTTTTGGTCCTGTCCCCGTTTGACTCCCCTGTGCAGTGTTTTCTAGTTACAACTAATTGTGTAGGAGGTGCGGTTTTGGTCCTGTCCCCGTTTGACTCCCCTGTGCACCTGTGCAGTGTATGCTGCATGAGATTGGTAGAGGGGGGGCGGTTTTGGTCCTGTCCCCGCTTGACTCCTCTATGCAGTATTTGCTGCATCTGATGGGTTGGGGGAGGGGGGGCGGTTTTGGTCCCGTCCCCGTTTGACTCCCCGGTTCAGTGTTTGCTGCATGTGATGGATAGGGGGGCGGTTTTGGTCCTGTCCCCGTTTGACTCTCCTGTGCAGTGTTTTTTGCATCTGATGGATAGGGGGGGGGGGGGGCGGTTTTGGTCCTGTCCCCATTTGACTCCCCTTTCATTGTATTTTACATGCATTTTGTTAGGGGACCTGTTTTGGTCTTGTCCCCGTTTTACTCCCATGATTTTGTCTGATGAGATTACTGACGCAGTCTTCAATTGCTCCTTTTAATAGGCTAGAGGGGGCCAGTCTGGGCCTGACCCAATCTGACTCTCATCGGTTCTAGATTAGCCTCCCAGGGGTGGTTTTGGCACATCTAAAATTGTCCCAGAATGACTCCCGGGATTGCATCTGGGCCAGTCCCAGATTTACTCTCTGTTGCAAGGGGGGCTGTTTTAGGACAGACCCACTTTAACTCCCGGGAGTCATTCTGGTACTGAAAAATGTGCGCCAAACTAACTCCCGGGAGGCTGATCTGGAACACAGTAGAGTGCATAACCTCAATTGTTCCTATGTAATCCTCATTCCCCAGAGAGTGATTTTGGAACAGGCTGGGGGTCAATCTGGTCCAGGACCAGAATAACTCCCGGGAGTAAATCTGGGACGGCCTGGTTTTACTCCCGGGAGTTAAATTGGGCCAGGGACGCTTTCGGCACGTTACAACGGTCCCTGGTCGTACTAGCTTAGCGTACATATGGGAGGCGACTGCATAAGCTAAGTAGGACAACAACGACAATGCCTGTCGTCTACTGTGACGCTATACTGGAGTCCTCTTGTCTTGACTTCATTATGAATATATTGTTTTTTTTATATGGTTAATGTTATCGGATAGCCCCCACCTGAAAAAGGGATTAATAAACTCTTCTATAAGTATGCTAATCTATTCTATGTACAAATCTGATTTTTTAAAAGTCTTCAGAATCACTTTAAGGCGAATTAATCTTAAATATCATATAGAGGTATGACCTATCCTCTTGTACTCCTACACTGTACAGTACAATAGTTTTCCAAAAAGATGTTTAGATCTACATGTACGTCACAGGAAGAATGAGAATCCAGCGAGAGTCGGAATCGCACTAGCGTTACTTGGAATTCCCATAATGCCTATGGCGAATTGGAATTCCAGTTAACGCTCGAAAAAAAAAGCTGGTATAAATCGGAATTCCAAACTTACCTTGTGTATTAGTACAGAATTAATAGCTAAATTCTAGGTTACGAAATATAATGTTCAAAGTTTGGTATGAATAATAATGGAAAATGCTGACACATTACTATATAAATATATTGTAAACACCTGTCCAACACTTTTGAAGCACAGAAATCTTTAGTCGGCAAAATATTGCTAAACGGTAGGTTCGGCAGTATAACTATATATTTCTATAAAACGTTTCACTTAGGGGTAATTGAAAAACGACAATCGGACAGTATTTAAAAACAAAACATCTGTACTAAACACCGGATTCCACTTTGTTCTAGGATGAATGGGAATTCTAGTTTACACTACCTTTTCCCAGTATTGACTGGAATTTTAATTACTTCCTCGGATGTATGGAAATTCCAATAACCGCTAGTGTGAATCCGAATCGTACTGAATTTCCTTCTTTTTGTGACATATACATACAACCCCTAATTACCTTTACAACAGTTGTACTCTTTCTTTCTAGAAAATTTCTTTAAAATTATAACAATAAATAAAATGAGGAAATGCGGCTCTTATGCTATCTCCATCATTGTCACTGCCACGGACCTTTAGTAATAAAGGTCCGTGGTCACTGCAGTGCTGGCATAATCATGGACTACCCACACTTCAGCCACTGCTTGGGGTCAGTCGCTGTCCAAGCGATCCGACGATCTCTAATCTTGGAAGCCGTAGTCCAGCAGCTGACAACTCAGCTGGCCGCTCTGCAGACCATGGAGAAACCACGTCCAGCAGTTTGATTGTAAGTGATTAACATTTCTGCCTGGATATGGCACACTTTTCACTTCAAAGAAGTGCCCAAAACACTGCACTCAACGTGCTATATTAGGTGATAGTAACATCCCAATCCATCTCCACATCATCATCATCATCATCATCATCATCATCATCATCATCGTCGTCGTCGTCGTCGTCGTCATTATAACTTAACGTTTTTTCACTTAAATCTACTGTTGGGTATACTGATAGTATTTTAGGATTACGTATTCTGATACATGATGTTGTTGATCCTCTAACTCTCCATACTCCATATGATCTCTATAAATAAAGTTTTAAAAAAGTAACTAGGCTTACTTCTCTCACAAATGACTTCCTCCTCATATTATTTTTTGACTCCCTGAAAGATAGTTTCTTATAAGGATTATTTCAGATACTATCATCCACTACAATTCCATCTCTTCTTCTTCTGCTTCTTCTTCCACTTCTTCGTTGGGATACTGTGGATAAGCCTTCTCTGTACGAAGAAATAGCCCCACAACTTTGGGACGAACATGCATGGCTTTGACTTTGCAATGTGTTAAAAGGTTAAAACTGTATACAGATTTGATAGTTTTCTGTGTGATCTCTATATTCTTTAATAAATGTAATTACTTCTCTCACAAATAATGTCCTCCTGTTATTCCATGACTTAGCTAGCATCCAATAAGGAGTATGTCAGATACTTTTGTTATTTATCAATAGCCGATTCAGCCCCGATGCTTGAGTCTTGGTAAGTGTAACTCGAGTTCCTTTATTCACGAAGCCTGTTCATTCAGCAACAAGGCCGGAGTCGTAGTATAAAGTTTGCCAACTTTATTCAGCAAACATCAACAACTGTACACAAGATCGCTTTCCGAAAATCACTACAAAGATCATCCTCACAAGCAGACAGTGCATTACTTATATGGCCTCTCTGCAATCGAGAACAATTTCGAACGTTCCAGCATGACGCAATAACACCCAGTCAAAATAAAACTCGTCACCGGAACTATGCACTGTCTTATGTCACATAATGTTTACGAATCCGTATGATTGGACCAGCTTTTGCCCGTAAGGTCTAGAAGCTTCGATCGATAATAAACAAGTAATTCCAGAAAATTCTCAACAATATCAACCGATACAAATTATCAACATTATACAAAGCTTCTTCTAGCAACAACGCAAAATCAAATCAAAGGTAAATACACCCTATTGTTGCATGCTTTTCAAAACAAAATGATCGGAGCTATTGTGCGAGTCTCAATCGTAACACTATCATCAACTACTATTAATGTTATCAGTACAACTTATGTTAATCTGATGAATAAAATTTGATACAACAACAACATCAACTACAATTCCATCGCCTCTTCGTCTTTTTCTTCTTCTACTTTTGGGATACTGTGCAGGCTAAAGCTTTACATTGTGTTAAAAGGTTAAAACTGTATACCAATTTGATAGTCTTTGGATTTAGTTCCCTCTAAACAAATCCAGAACATAGGTTCTGAACGTTGGAACGGTGGCACCGCTGACAGCGTCGTCGCTGACAGAATTCCACACTCTGGTAGCTGATAGAAATTTGTTCTTTCTTAGACGAGGCAACTTGTTTTAATCAAGCCCTTTGTCTCTCAATCTTACGAATTACTCTTGTGAACTTTGTTTTTTTAAACCATAAGCTTAATTGTTGTATTAAAAGCTTTACTTACATTTTCATTCAACGATCAGCAGTCTAGCTGGCTGCCTGGTCGACGTAAAAGCTCAAAAAATGTAAAAGACACATGAAAAATGTCGACTGTGGTTTTCTTGTACGTAAGCTTAACTGGAGTGGAAACGACCTTTTAGTGTCATTGAAATATTATGAAGACTAGGTAGGCTCAAAGACTATATTAACAGAGTCTTTGTAGGCTATAGGGAAAGACCACAGGCTGTTGTAACTGGACAATAACTCGTCTCCCTTGTATGTGTGTATCTAAGGGAGACGCGTTATTGAGGATTGCGTGCTCGTGTTCAGATACGAGCGCATGTGGGAAAGACTTGTGATCAGTAGTTTTATTGCCATACGTTAGATTACGATGCAGTATAATAACATGTTCAACTGTGGTTTATGATTGTAAATGTTTGCACTGCACTCTATCTCAACCTTTTGCTTGCCTGATCTATGGCCCTAACATACACGGACACACACACAGATACACACACACAAATACACCCACACACACACACACAAATATATACACACAAACACTCGCTCGCACTAATACATGAACAGGAACACACACGTGCTTGCACTCACACACACACACACACACACACACACACACACACACACAAGTATGTAAAACACCAAGACTGGGTTTTACTAAGAATGTAGGAATCGGAAAGTGATTTTTGACAGAAAAGGGTTAGGGCGGGCAAGGGTTAGTTGTAGCGCTGCAACTAGCCCTTACCCTAACCCTTTTCTAGAAAGTTGACCTAGTTCGTCTCCTATAGGCGAAGAATAGGTCGAATGTTGTTAAAAAATTCTTCGGAAATTCACTGTATTTTCTCCGTCCCGGATAGAGCACTCCTGTGTACTAAAAAACGCTCTCATGCACTACAACTGCACTCCCATGCGCTACAACTGCACTCCCATGCACTAAAAGAGCACTCCTGCGTACTTTAAAAAAAAGTGGGTGGCTGGAAAACTCTGGGTGACTAATACACTCACCCATTTCCTGCATAAAAAGCAAGGTTAGTCACCCATTTTAAGGCTTATGCCTCCGCACACGCGCGCACGTACATGCACAAACACACGCGCGCACTCTCTCTCTCTCTCTCTCTCTCTCTCTCTCTCTCTCTCTCTCTCTCACATACACACACATACACACCAGACAGAAATTAAATGCGTTGATAACCATGTTTGAATATTATTTTGCCGATAATCATACTTGTTGACGCGTGATCTCGTCTTCAAAAAGTTAATACGCCTTACATAACTGTCCTCCTCCTCTTCTTCCTTCGTCACCTCATCTTGGTCTCCTTTATCACTGGCGTCCTCCTCCTATTCATCTTTCCCTCGTTATATAAAGGGTTTTTTTTCTGCGTGACGCTGAGAAGTTAAGCGTAATTGTAGGAATAACTTTTGCCTATTAATGTTACTGTTGCACGTTCGTAAATTTGTTGCAGTGTTTTGTCTCTCAGCCTCACATTTTGACTTGTGGTGGCATATGAATTATCTTTTTTAAAAATAGAAGATTCAAGAAAGTTGTGTGTTGTATTGTATTGTATTGCTCACTTGTCATTTATTAATTCAGTGTATTGCGTTGCGTTGTATTGTATTGAGCTGTATTGAGTTGTATTATGCGGTATTGTAAAAATCAACTTCTTTTCGACATGCCTGTGTCCTTCAGCTCTGGTGCATCAGAACATGGCATTCACTGCTTCTAGTTCTATACAGGAGAGTTCTGTTAAGGCGGCACCAGGCCACGTGATTCATTTCCCTCACGTCATCACTAGCGCCTTCACCGTTCCACACTATGGATTCAACTTGATCATAGTCAGCGTTGACGTCAGCACTGATTACAAATTACAAAAGGCTAGACATCACGATAAACGGACACGCCACTTTGCAGAGAGAGAGAGAGAGAGAGAGAGAGAGAAGGGTTCAACTATGGTCCAATCTCTCTGCCTAGTTTACCATGCCGTGTTTGTAGTTTACCCTACAAAGTTCCTGAACATACAATCGTCAGTAGCATGATGGACCATCTGCACAATATTCCTTTCCTACGCCAAGCATACTCTTAGGAAGCCAGTGCGAAGCCAGTTACATGACCTGATGCAGGAGCTGATGTCACGCCTTGATAAGGGAAAGCAGACGGGCCTCGTGGTTATGTGTTTTACTAAAGCATTTGATCGAGTGAACCATAGTCTAACATGATAGGATAGGATAGGATATCAGACTATTCTATGAGTTTTTTTAATATTGTTGATCTGAAGTGCCTTGATTTATGTGCTGGTGCATTTGTCGTTGTGACCCTGCACAACCCCGTGTCCATTTTTTTCCCCCAGGATCAAGTCGGCATAATCTGGGCCGGCGGCCGCGTCAAAAGCCGTTAGTAGATTTTATATCAAGTTATATTTCATGCTCGCGCCTATGAGAGTGAGGTGTGAAAGGGTTTGACAGTTACTTAGCAAGCGTGCAACAAAACAATAATGGAAGAAAAGAGAAGAAGAGGATGAAAATGCAAAAAGGGAAGAGGAGCGGAAGAGTAGGAAGAAATATGAAGAGAAATATCAGGGAGTTTCATACACAAATTAGTTTAAAAAAGAAGAAGAATCTGCGAGAGAACTTGAAAACCAAACTCCCTCACCACTTGGCCAGGTACCAAATAAACCCTCTAGCAAGGAACGTCGACCACCAGCAGCCAATGAATTATGCTTTCCACAACATGAAAAGTTTCTTTTGTTTTGTACAGTCCGGTAACTACTGTTGTTGGCGTTGTTCTTTTTCTTTCTGTCTTTCTTTCGCTCATACTATACATCTATCTATGTATGTACGTATGTATGTATGTATGTATGTATGTATGTATGTATGTATGTATGTATGTCCGGTCCTGATTTGGCTCGGAAGAGTCCGCTGGACCTAAAGCAACAATCAATCAATCAATCAATGTATGTATGTATGTATGTATGTATGTATGTAGGCTTATGTGTGTATGTATGCCATTTCGGCGCGAGCATGAAATATAACTTCATAAAAAATCTACTAACGGCTTTTGACGCGGCCGCCGGCCCAGATTATGCCGACTTGATCCTGGGGAAAAAAATGGACACGGGGTTGTGCAGGGTCACAACGACAAAATAAAATAATGCACCAGCACATAAATCAAGGCACTTCAGATCAACAATATTAAAAAAACTCATAGAATAGTCTGATTTCCTATCCTATCCTGTCATATCCTGTCCCGTAACCCGGAGGTCGTAGGGGCACCACAGATGATCGTTTAACCAGCATACTCCATCTTTCTCTGTCCTCAGCAGCCCTGATGGCTTCGCTCAGTGTCAAACCAGTCCATTCTCGAATGTTGTCCTCCCACCTCTTTTTCGGTCTCCCTCTTCTTCTACCTCCTTGCACTGTGCCTTGCAAAATAGTCTTTGCAAGGCCTGATGATCTGGTGACGTGGCCATACCATTGGAGTTTCCGTTTCTTCACCACTGTGAGCAGGTCATCGTGTTGTCCAATGGCTTGTGTGATAATCTGTCGGACTTCGTCGTTGGTGATGTGTTGGGTATAGGAAATGCCCAGAAGTCTTCTGTAGCACCTCATCTCCATGCTTTGTATTCCTCGTTGTAGATCTGCTGTGAGGGTCCATGCTTCGCAAGCATATAGGAAGATGGAGATGACAAGGGAGCGCAGCAGTCTTACTTTGGAATGTAGACTGATGGTCCTGTCTTTCCAAATGGGCTTCAACATTGTCAGGGCAGTAGTTGTTTGTGCGATCCTGGAGAGGACTTCCTGTCGGGACCCATTGTCTGATACAATGGCTCCTAAATATTTGAAGCTATGCACTGTGTTGAGGGATTGGCCTTGGACTTTGATGTCCGTGTTGATGCCATTGGTGTTGTTCGTCATCATTTTGATCTTCTCTGCACTAATTTCCATTCCATAAGCTGTGGCGGAGGTGTCAAGCCTCTGTACAAGCTGTTCAAGTTCTTGTTCCTCTCCAGCCAATCCATCAATGTCATCCGCAAAACGAAGATTGGAGATTGCTGTACCCCCTATGCTGACTGTGCCTTCATGATCTGCAAGAGCATCTGACATGATGCGCTCTAGGAAGATGTTGAAGAGTGTTGGAGAGAGTAGGCATCCTTGACGCACACCGATTGTTGTTCTGAATCAGTTCCCGATGGCGCTGTTGTGGAGGACTGCACTGGTAGCCTTGTTATACAGGCTTTTGATGACTCCAATAATTTTAAGGCTGATGTTGTACACTTTCATTGTTGCCCATAGAGCTGCATGCCACACTCAGTCAAACGCCTTCTTGAAGTCTATGAACACATGATATAGATGTTGTTGGTGCTGTAGGTATTTCTCAAATATTATACTGAGGTTGAAAATCTGTTCAGTGGTACTTCGCCCTGCCCTGAATCCTGCTTGTTCTTCAGCAATGATTTGTTCAGCTTGGGGTTTCAACCTGTTGAGTTTTATTTTCAGGAGGACCTTGCTAGGATAGCTGATGAGGCTGATGGTGCGGTAATTTTCACACTCCCGAAGGTTACCATTTTTGGGAAGAGTGATGACAAGCGGCATCTGTCCATGGTATAGGCCACTCCCCACTCTGCCAGATCTTGTTACAGATAATGGTGAGGGCATCAATCATCGCTTCTCCTCCTGCTTGTAGCAGTTCCGCGGGTATGTTGTCCACTCCCGCTGACTTCCCTTTCTTTAGCGATTGCACTGCTACCTCAACTTCTTCCCGGAGAATTGGGAGGATTTCTTCTTCTTCTCTGTTCTCGGGACATGCTAGAACTGATGGGTCTCCATTTGGTGTATGGTTGTAAAGGTTAGAGCAGTACTCTGTCCATCTGTCCAAGACTTCTTGTTCTTCTGTAAGGCATATGCCAGACTAGCTTTGGATCGTGGAGATTTTGGGCTGTTTGACACTTGTCAGCCGCTTCACAGTCTGGTAGGCCTTCTTGCTGTTGTTCTTGTTCAGACTGTTCTCTATTTCCTGGCATTGATCTTCTATCCAGTTCTCCTTTGCTGTGCGCATGCCTTTTCGGATGTCATTGTTGATTTTTCGGTAGACATCAGCTCCCTGTGGGGTGTTCTTTTTCTTTTTTATTTCTCTTCGTTTATCACACAGATCCAAAAGTTCAGGTGTGATCCACGGCTTCTTCTTTGGTCTGTGCTTGCCAAGGATCTCAGTGGCGGCATCTGTTAAATTCCCACTGTCGCTGTCTTCATCATTTGCTCTTTCCCATTCCTGATCTGTCCTATCACTCTGCTATACTTTCTTCTTCTTCGCTAGATCAATGACCTACCTTTTTTCTTAAAAACTCTTCCTGGACAAGACTCCTTGTTTGTGTATGAGGTCTGTTGGATCAGCTTGGGAGTGTTGGACGCTTTCTGCCGGGTGGTCACTAGGGCTTCCTATGATTGTATTATTTCGCACTATAGGCATTTTATATGTATGTGTTTTGTTGATGATTTATAATGATGGTTGTATTCTATTTTGTTTTTGTAACCAGGGTGTTCGCGTAGTTGAGGTCAACCCTCAGCCGTCCCCCGCGTGGGATGTCTTTATTGTAAAGTGACTGGCCGGTAGAGGGCATTCAATTTTCCCACTAGGGTTGTTTCGGCAGATCTTTTATGCGGATCGGGGGTTGTCCGGTCCTGATTTGGCTCGGAAGAGTCCGCTGGACCTAAAGCAACAATAAATCAATCAATCAAAGCGGAGTTGAAGGTGGTGGTCATGGTGTTGACAACTATTTCGCCAGCCCCCAAAATGAGCAGTGGTGCAAATTTCCCTCCATTTGTGGCCTGAAATAGTTCTGCCACCTCCGGGTCTCGCAGTGTGTCCAGGTCGAACTTCAGTCTAGTGCACTTTGCTGTATTTACTCTCTTCAAGTGGAACCGGAAAGACATCATCACGAGATCGTGGTCACTTCCGATGTCTGCTCCTGGAAAAGAGAAGTCTGATATACTGCACCCATTTAAACTCAAATACATTTTTCATATGTCTTTAGATAATTGTATTTCCAAAGTATATTTCGATACTACTATTTTATTCTCACGATGTTATTTCCCATGAGAGTGGGCGGTGCACTGAATAGAATAGAACCAACGTTTCCCGGCGTGTCGTAAGAGGCGAATAACAGACGTATGTCAGCACGGCATTACTGGGCGAAAGTCTTCTACACAGAAGTCACCGACCAGGACGGAGGAACCTCACGTTACTATAGGATAAACGACCACGTGCTCGGGGCCAAGGCGATCCACACTGTACACGTAGATTTCGGCTGTGGCCAACAGCCTGGAGAGGAATGGGCCCCGTCAGGTCTTTCTTGCCCTATCCTATCCTATCCTATCCAGTAACTCGGAGGTCGTAGGGGCACCACAGATGATCGTTTATCCAGCGTACTCCATCTTTCCTGTCCTCAGCAACCCTGATGATTTCGCTCAGTGTCAAACCAGTCCATTCTCGAATGTTGTCCTACCACCTCTTTTTCGGTCTCCCTCTTCTTCTACCTCCTTGCACTGTGCCTTGCAAGATGGTCTTTGCAAGACCTGATGATCTGGTGACGTGGCCATACCATCGGAGTTTCCGTTTCTTCACCACTGTGAGCAGGTCATCGTGTTGTCCAATGGCTTGTGTGATGATCTGTCAGACTTCGTCGCTGGTGATGTGCTGGGTATAGTAAAAACCCAGAAGTCTTCTGTAGCACCTCATCTCCATGCTTTGTATTCTGCGTTGTAGATCTGCTGTGAGGGTGCCCAAAACACACCATAAAATGAAAAGAACCATTCACTCCATACCGGATCGGCGTCGCCCGGGTCACCAACGACTGCGCCTACCGTTGGCCTCCAGGATGGAGGTGTGTTAAGTGTGTTACTGATGGACAACTTAGCAAGATGCGCACGAGAAGAAACATCATCATAGGAACCAGGCATGTCAGGACCCTGACTATGGAGGGAACATTAGAAGAACTGGCCCACGAGCTGGACCACTATCAATGAAACATTTTAGGTATCAGTAAACTACGCTTGAAAGGCCTAGGTGAAACAACGACTGACAAAGGCCACATGCTTTATTTCAGCGGGAGAGATGACAGGCACGAACACGGCATTGGATTCTTGGTCCATAAAGACATTCTAGCCACTGTCATGATTACCATCCGTCTGAGGGCAGTCCCTTTCAACATCACCATCATCCATGCCAATGCCCCAACATCAGACTGACGACAGCGAAGTCGAGGATTTCTATGAACATCTGTAGACTGTCCTTGACCAAGTGCCGAAGAAAGACATAGTTATAGTGCAAGGCGACTGGAATGCCACGGTTTCCCAAAATGCCTACCACAACGTGGTAGACTCATGTGGACCCTACTGCAACAAAGAGACAAATGACAGAGGTTTGAGACTCCTGGAGTTTGACAGATACAACAATCTAATACTGACAAGCACGCTTGGTCTCCACGAGAAATCCAGAAGATGGACCTGGGACAGTCCCATCGTCAAGAATCACAACCTGACTGACTACACCATCGTCAAGAAACGCTTCAGATCAAGCGTCAACATTGGCAGGACACGCAATTTTCCAGGAGCAGACATCGGAAGTGACCACGATTTCGTGATGATGTACTTCCGGCTCCACTTGAAGAGAGTAAACACAGCAAAGTGCACTAGACTGAAGTTCGACCTGGACAAACTGCAAGATCCGGAGGTGGCAAAAATATTTCAAGCTCATTTTGGGAGCTGGGAGCATTTTGGGTGAAGTAGATGTCAACACAATGATCACCATCTTCAACTCAGATGTGACAGATGCCGCCACTGAGATCATTGGCCGCCCAAAGAAAAAAAACTGTGGACACCTGAACTTTTGGATCTTTGTGTAAAAAGAAGAGAGATGAAATATAAAAGAACACCTCACAGGGAGCTGGTGCCTACCGAAAAATCAACAATGACATCTGAAAAAGAATGCGCACAGCAAAGGAGAACTGGATAGAAGAGCAATGCCAGGAAATAGAGAACAGTTTGAACAAGAACAACAGCAAAAAGGCTTACCAGATTGTGAAGCGGCTGACAAGTGTTAAACAAAACAGCCCAAGGTCTCCGCGATCCAAAGCAAGTCTGGCATATGCCTTACAGAAGAACAGGAAGTCTTTGATAGCTGAACAGAGTACTGCTCTGACCTTTACAGCCACACACCAAACGGAGACCCATCAGTTCTAACATGTCCTGAGCACACAAAAGAGGAAGAAACCCTCCCAATTCTCCGAGAAGAAGTTGAGGCAGCAGTGCAATCACTAAAGAAGGGGAAGCGGAACTGCTGCATACCGAAGGAGAAGCGATTATTGACGCACCTACCATTATCTGTAACAAGATCTGGTTGAATGCGGAGTGGCCTGCACCATGGACACAGTCCCTTGTCCCAAAATGTGTAACCTTCAGGAGTGTGAAAATCACCGCACCATCACATCATCAGCCATCCTAGCAAGGTCCTCCTGAAAATAATACTCAACGGGTTAAAACACCAAGCTGAACAAATCATTGCTGAAGAGCAAGCAGGATTCATGGCGGGGCGAAGTACCACAGAACAGATTTTTAACCTCAGAATAATCTGCGAGAAATACCCACAGCACCAACAGCATCTATATCATATGTTTGTAGACTTCAAGAAAGCATTTGACCGAGTCTGGCATGCAGCTCTGTGGGCAACCATGAGTGTACAGCGTCAGCCCTAAAATTTTTGAAGTCATTGAAAGCCTGTATGACAAGTTTACCAGTGCAGTCCTCCACAACAGCGCCATCGGGAACTGGTTCAGAACAACAATGGGTGTGCGTCAAGGATGCCTACGGTCTCCAACACTCTTCAACATCTTCCTAGAGCGCATCATGACAGATGCCCTTGCAGATCACGAAGGCACAGTCAGTATAAGGGGTAGAGGAATCTCCAACCCCCGTTTTGCGGTGACATTGATGGATTGGTTGGAGAGGAACAAGAACTTGAACAGCTTGTACAGAAGTTTGATACCACCTCCAGAGCCTTTGGAATGAAAATAAGTGCAGAGAAGACCAAAATGATGACCAACTATACCAAAGGCATCACATGGACATCAAGGTCTAAGGCCAATCCCTCAACACAGTGCATATCTTCAAATATTTATGAGCCAGTATATCAGACAATGGGTCCCGACAGGAAGTCCTCTCCAGGATCGCACAAACAACTGCTGCCCTGACAATGTTGAAACCCATTTGGAAAGACAGGACTATCATTCTACATTCCAAGACAAGGCTGCTGCGCTCCCTTGTCATCTCCATCTTCCTATATGCTTGCGAAACATAGACCCTCACAGCAGATCTACAACGAAGAATACAAAGCATGGATATGAAGTGGTATAGAAGACTTCTGGGAATTTACTATACTTAGCACATCACAACAACGAAGTCACACAAAAAAATTGGACAACACGATGGCATGTTCACAGTGGTGGAGAAACAAAACTCCGATGGTATGCCCACGTCTCCAGAGCATCAGGACTTGCAAAAACCGTCCTGCAAGTCACGGTGCAAAGAGACAGAAGAAGAGGGAGACAGAACAAGAGGTTTACATTACATTATATAATTGTTGCTTTAGGTCCAGCGGACTCTTCCGAGCCAAATCAGGACCGGACAACCCCCAATCCGCATAAAAGATCTGCTGAAACAACCCTAGTGAGAAAACTGAATGCTCTCCATCAGCCAGCCACTTTACAATAAAGACATCCCACGCAGGGGACGCTGAGGCTGCACTCTAATTTATCGAACCCCCGTTTACAAAAACAAAATAGAATACAAACATCATTATAAATTATCAACAAAACATATACATTTAAATGCCTACATTGCTAAATAATAACATCAAAGGAAGCCCTAGTGACCACCTGGTAGAAAGCGTCCAATATTCCCAAGCTGATCCAACAGACCTCATACACAAACAAGGAGTCTTGTCCCGGAAGAGTTTTCAAGAAAAAAGGTAGGAGACTGGTCTAGCGAAGAAGAAGATAGTATAGCAGAATGATAGAACAGAGCAGGACTGAGAAAGAGCAAATGAGAAAGACAGTGACAGTGGGAATTTAAAGCACTAAATTTCCAGAAAGTGGGGATACTATTTATACTGAAACCCCCGGCACCCCAACGGGGGTAGAACAAGAGGTGGTAGGACAACATTCGAGAATGGAGAACAAGAGGTGGGAGGACAACATTCGAGAATGGGCTGACTTGACACTGAACGAAGCCATGAGGGTTGCTGAGAACAGAGAAAGATGGAGTACGATGGTAAACGACCATCTGTGGTGCCCCAACGACCTTTGAGTTATGGGATAGGATAGGATAGGACGCAACATAAATACTATTTCAGTAGACCTACACTAAAATGAACAGTCTAAACAGTCTCAAACAGTACATTTTCAGACTATTGCAACATTTACTAGGGATATCCTATTTGAATACAATGATACAGAAAAATACCTTGCTAGAAAAGAGAAAATATCACCTATTCCTTTTATGGGGGTTTGAAAAAGCTAGTTATGATATTAATTATACTGTAGAACATAAGAGTGATTCATTAAATATGTTAGCTATGGATGCTAAAATTCATTTAAATGAAAAATATTATTCTCAACTAAAAATATATACGGATGGTTCTGTTTTAGAAAATGGTGATGCAGGAGCAGCCTTCGTAATACTAGAATTTCAGATAACAGAGTCGTATTTTATTGGAAAGGGATATTCAATATTTACCGCAGAACTAGTAGCCATTTTCATGGCACTAAATAAAATTTTACATCTAGCGCTTAACTTACTTAGCATCGTTGTATTTGTTGACTCGAAGTCTGTGTTAGAGGCGCTTAATTCAAATAATAGTAAAGAGAGAAAAGAAATTATTTGTGAAATAAAATGTGCAGTTCATAGTCTAATCACAAATGGAAGGTTGCATTTTGTTGGATTCCTTTCCACTGTAGATTCATTTTCACTGACTGCGCTGATCGAGCTGCTAAAAGGGGAGCTGCCATTGTAAATGCATTATCACTACTAATAAGTCTGTCTTCTAAGGAATTACAACGATTAGTGGAAAGTAAAATATAAAAAAAACGTTTGACTTTAATAAACAATACGAAAAGCACCGTGAGGTATCTAGATCAGTTGTAACAATGGCCTACAGAACAATTTTTGAATTCTATAAGAACTAAATATTGCAGTAATTTGAATTGTTCAAGTAATAGCACCGTTTCTCTGAGTCATGTATTATTTGATTGCAACTATACACGTGGATATTTGCCTGTCAGCTTTCAGTCCTTAACTTCTATGGATAACGTTGGCTTTGATTTATGTGTTGATTTGGCCAAATCATTGATTGTTTCTCATGTTGGAGTTTTTTTTTTTTTTGTGGTTTAATTGTAAACCAATATGTGTATACGCGTAGCTGTCACACTCATCATTGTGAAGTTTTAATAGATGTGTGTGTGTGTGTGAGTGTGTGTTTGTGTGTGTGGTTTCATTGTCTTATCATTTCGATGGAAAAGACATACAAATAAATAATACAATAATTTTAAAAATAAAATGATCACCGCTTTTGCATGATCGAATACGGTGCCATCTGAATGCGCTGTTCTTATCGATCGATCGCAGCATAGGTTACCTGTACTCTCCGCAGATCAAACGTTAGAGGACACTGTAGCAAGCACATGTGGGCGGTTCAACGCGATCGGTTCTTAGATCGATTGTTTGTCGCGCTATTCTATGGCATTGATCGACGCACACAGGCAATATTTACGAACAGGATATGGGGCTCTGTTTCCTGTATGGATTTGCGAATCAACGCAACAATGGAACCGAATGATTAGATTTCGTAACTTTTCATGCTTTAGGTAAGACGCGTGTTTAAACTTACCTTTTGTGTTCATCTTGGCAAGAGTTCAATAACATAACCTCTGAAAATAGTCTGGGAGCAGCGCTGACTGGATTGCGTGGAAATGGAACAGCCAAATATTAGTGTTTGTTAGTGACTCGTCACGAGAATGATCAGTTTATTGAAATGGTACGTTAACCACTACTGTTAATGTTATTCGCCTCTTAAATGTGCCACCTGGATTATTTTGAAGACACAGGAATACAATTGCCTGTACTCATGACCTAAACAACAGTGTCTGCTGCAAAGTATTTGTTTAATTGTCTGTGTGCTGCCATAATGAGTATAATTGGTTGTGGCTTCCATTCTAAGCTAGAGAGCTTTCAGAAGCTACATAGAACTTACGTAGTCTGTGCAGTGTACAATTGATTTTTTATTTAGTAAGCTTTCGGCTTCTGACACTCATATAACCTATATCAGACTAACAAAGAGACGCTGTTTAGATTTATGTGTAAAGTCTAATTTTAACATTTAATATCAGTTATCTTTTTTTATTTTTGAATCGTTGATATCAAGTTTTAAGAGCTACATTGCGCAATTTTAGGGGAAAAAATCACTGTTGCATAAAATGCGTGATAGCTTCCTTTGATACTATCAGTAGAATTTCATTCAAGTTTATTTTGAGGTCTTGTTATAGTTGTATGCCTTTTAAAGTATATGCCACCCTAGTAATATTGTTTAACAAACTGCTCCTAGTTTACAATCTGATTTCAAACTACCTCTAACATACATATGAGCTACGGAGGATGGAACTAGCTGACTGCAAGCCTGTTATGTATTGTATGAAACAATAATGTCATGATAGATAAGACTACCCCCAAATACTCTGCCTGAAGCTAAAACTACGCAAATGCTTCAAAACATATACAGGGGGTCCTCGAGTTACGACGCGTCGTAACCCGATTTCATCATAAGTCGGAACGTAAGTTGGAACATAAAGAAAAATATTCTGTGTATGTCTCACAGAATATGATAATATAATGCTCACTTCGTCATTTCTCCCCCATGGGGGTGCCAGGGATTTCAGTATAAATAGTCTAGTATCCCCAATTTCTGGAAATTTAGTGCTTTAAATTCCCACTGTCCTGTCTTTCTCTTTCGTTCTTTCTCATTCATACTCTGTTCTATTAATCTACTATACTATCTTCTTCTTCGCTAGACCAGTCACCTATCTTTTTTCTTAAAAACTCTTCTGGAACAAAACTCCTCATTTGTGTGTAACGGATCAGCTTGGGAATATTGGATGCTTTCTGCCAGGTGGTCACTGGGGCTTCCTATGATGTTATTATTTGGCAAAGTAGGCATTTGATATGTTTGTGTTTTGTTTATATTTTATAATGATGTTTATATTCTATTTTGTTTTTGTAAACGGGGTTCCATAAATTAGAATTTAGCCTCAGCGTCCCCTGCCTGGGATGTCTTTATTGTAAAGTGACCGGCTGATGGAGTGCCTTCAATGTCACCACTATGGTTGTTTCGGCAGATCTTTTATGCGGATCACCCCTTGGGGTCATGAGCAATCTTGCCACTATAGATTGTTCTAACCTATAAAGGGAAAAGTGAAAGCCCCAGTTGAAAACCTGTCTTGACTTTGTAGGCATGACCCATTCACTGCGGCAACAGTACCCCCGTTGGGGTGCCGGGGGTTTCAGTACAAATAGCATCCCCACTTTCTGGAAATTTAGTGCTTTAAATTCCCACTGTCGCTGTCTTCCTCATTTACTCTTTCCCATTCCTGCTCTGTCCTATCACTCTGCTATACTATCTTCTTCTTCGCTAGATCAATGACCTACCTTTTTTCTTGAAAACTCTTCCTGGACAAGACTCCTTGTTTGTGTATGAGGTCTGTTGGATCAGCTTGGGAGTGTTGGACGCTTTCTGCCGGGTGGTCACTAGGGCTTCCTATGATGTTATTATTTAGCAATATAGGCATTTTATATGTATATGTTTTGTTGATAATTTATAATGATGTTTGTATTCTATTTTGTTTTTGTAACCGGGGGGTTCGAGTAGTTGGGGTAATGCCTCAGCCGTCGCCTGCGTGGGATGTCTTTATTGTAAAGTGACTGGCCGGTGGAGGGCATTCAATTTTCCCACTAGGGTTGTTTCAGCAGATCTTTTATGCGGATCGGGGGTTGTCCGGTCCTGATTTGGCTCGGAGGAGTCCGCTGGACCTAAAGCAACAATCAATCAATCAATCAATCAATTATTCGGATCAGGGGCGAGTCCGTTTTCAGCGAAGTTGTGGTTTTGATTTTGTGGTCCTGATTCGGCTCTTTGCAGTCCGCTGGACCTTGTAAGCAATGAATAACTAACTAACACTTCGTTATTTTGCTTGCAGATTAAAACCTCGATGCAAAAGTCTCATCTTGAATATAGGTTCAGCATAGATTAGCCATCATTATACACAATATTTTCAACATGTGATCAGTTCACCTGTTAACTCGAAATTCCACTAAAGAACAGTGTGAATATGTCTCTTTGCATATACATCTCAGCAAACCTTATATCCTTCAAAGTGCAATGAACATCAGTCAGTTTGAAAAAGAACTACATGCACGTGTGAAATATATGGGGGTTTAACTATTAGTTATAGTCTTCTAATCTCATATTGTGCAGTGCGAAGAATATCCTAGATGTCTGCTTGCCTGACAGTGATATAGTTGGCGAGCTCCATGTGTTTGTGTTGTGAAGAACACCCACCATCATGGCTTCTAGTTCAAGGATTGATTCTCGGTGCACTAATCACGGCCTAGTGTTTCTCGTTGGTCACGGCCTCATGGTTCTGGGCTTCATCTTCTTCACGGTGGGGTTCGCTACGCTGAACTGGGTGTCTTCTGGGTCGTTCATCTACGGGCTTTGGGGCCACTGCTTCAGTTCCGTTTGCGACCACGCGGCGTCCAATGGTACATTTGAGTGTAAGTCCAGTTTTACACTGTAAAGGTTAAAGATAGTTATGTAGCTTCTCATTATTCTAAATTATTATGGTCTTTCTACTGAAGCACGGCATTAGTATCTTATGTGCATGAATGTAGTATATTAGGGAAATGCAGCAGTTTGTCACACATGCCAATCTTTAGTAACACAAGTATATCAACTGTACTGTAAAGTAAACGTTTATTAATTCGAATGTCTTTTAGCGAAAACTTACACATTAAAATCACATTTTAATTAAAATTGTGTTTCGTTAAATCAGAACTGCAATTTTTTAAAATTTATTTTATTTTATTTTATTTTATTTTGATTTTATTTTAGTAATACTATTACTATTGTTTGTTATTAAGGTCTATATGTTGTCTTTACAGCGTGGATGCTGGCAACAAGAGCAATGCAGACGATGGCGCTGATATGCTACATGGTAGGGGTGCTGCTGGCGCTCTTCTTCAATTGTGCAGCTCAGGTCATGTCTGGTCACGCCTACAAAAGCAAGGCCAGAGTCCTGGAAATCTTCACTTTCGTTGGAAGTGAGTCTGTAATACGCTGTTTATAATCGTACAAAAGTCAATGGAACAGACTAGAAAATAGCTCCGTGGCAGGCCTGACTGGTTTTTATAAATGTTTAATCAATTCCATAATTGTCCTTTTAAAATCAATGGAAGAGCGCTTGGGTGGTTTCACCAAATCTGTAAAGTATTGCAATTAGGCTATATCCTCAGGCACGGGCTTTTCACAGTACCTAGAAGAAGATGATGATGATGACGACAACGGTGGCGACGACAATGATGTCAGTGAAGGCAATGTTGGTAGTGCTGCTGAAGATAATGATAAAAATGAAAGTTACTGTGAACGTCGTGGATTTTGTTGATATAAGACTTATTTATTATTTTAAGGAAACAAAATCACGCCAAAAACAACAACAAAAACGCGCACATAAAAAATAAAAAGAGAGAGCGAGAGAGAGAGAGAGAGAGAGAGAGAGAGAGAGAGAGAGAGAGAGAGAGAGAGAGAGAGAGAGAGAGAGATTTTAAGTCAATAATCCAATAATATATGTTTTTGCTTCAGTTATGAGTTATGACTGCAAACTGTGGATGTTTATGCGTGTTGCAGATTTTCTCTGCCTCATCGGTGTGAGCGTGTACGGGTCGTACGGAGACCACTGGGGTATCTTGAAATATTCTTACGCTCTTTCCGTCTTTAGTCTCTTCCTCACCACCCCTGGGGTCATAATGGTGGCACTGAGCCGCAACCACGTCAGCGGCGCCAGGAGCGGCGTAGAACCTGACTGTAACGCTCAGGCTGCAGTTAATGGAACGTCTGTGACAGTGATTTCACCTCATCAGTGTGGAGAGAGCACTACAGTGCGAGATAGGCCTTGCCCGCTCTATGGTGGCAGAAGTCAGCAGTATCCTGACAATTCCTCTCCAGACACGTGGCGCGACAGCCGAGATTGTGGAAGTGTTGTATCCTACCCTTACGGCCAGGGAAGAGGTGACAGCGATGCTCAAGCTCAGCCTCATCCTTTTCCATCATCTCACACTAGACCTTTGCCCTATCCTTTACATCCTGAGGGCCCAGACGTGGGGTTCGTGCCCATGCCAGAACCGGGAGGAGTGGAGAGAGATGGTTACGGGAATCCTAGAGTTCCAGGTCGTCTTCCTCCTATCACCAATCCTTCCGCCCCTCCTCCTATTGATGACATGGAACAACCACCAAGCTATTTAGAAGCAATTGGACACTATAATACAACCCCTCATGCTCGGCAAGATCGCTCTTGATAGCCAAAAAGAGAGATAACTTCATTGGGTAGAGACTCTCGGAGATGGAGGGGTAGGGACGGAGTGTGTGTGTGTGTGTGTGTGTGTGCGTGTGTGTGTGTGTGTGTGTGTGTGTGTGTGTGTGAGTGAGTGAGAGAGAGAGCGAGAGAGAGAGAGCGAGAGACGAAGTCAGAGGCAGATCGAACAATGATATAGGCCTCACATTGCATCCACAAAATATAATACAAATTAGCTATATCGTTTTGTGATGTTCCCGGTTTGTATATAAGGCCAGCTGAGTGATAAAGAGGTGTAGGACAGTAAAATGACATTCGAAACAATCTATTAATTATCATTTATGAACTTGAAGTGGACAGTTGTTATATAAGAATTTCACATAAGCTTCCTGTCCTATCCTATCCTATCCTACCCGTAACTCGAAAGTCGGAGGACTGCACTGGCAGCCTTGTCATACAGGCTTTTAATGACTTCAATAATTAAAGGGCTGATGTTGTACACTCTCATGGTTGCCCATAGAGCTGCATGCCAGACTCGGTCAAACGCTTTCTTGAAGTCTACAAACACCTGATATAGATGTTGTTTTTGCAGTAGGTATTTCTGGTAGATTATTCTGAGGTTGAAAATCTGTTCAGTAGTACTTCGCCCTGCCCTGAATCCTGCTTGTTCTTCAGTTATGATTTGTTCAGCTTGAGTATTATTTTGAGGAGGACTTTGTCGGATATCTGATGGTTCGGTAATTTTCACACTCCTGAAGATTACCTTTTTTGGGAAGAGTGATGACAACCGACTGTGTCCATGTGTAGGCCACTCCCCACTCTGACAGATATTGGTACAGATAATGGTGAGGGCGTCAATCATTGAATCTCCTCCTGCTTGAAGCAATTCTGCGGGTATGTTGTCCACTCCCGCTGATTTCCCCTTCTTCAGCGATTGCACTGTTGCCTCAACTTCGGCTAGGAATGATGTGTCTCCATTTGATTTGTGGTTGTAAAGGTCAAATCAGTACTCTCTGTCCATCTGTCTAAGACTTCTTGTTCATCTGTAATGCACATACATGCCAGACTTGCTTTGGGTCGTGGAGACCTTGGGCTGTTTAACACTTGTCAGCCGCTTCACAGTTTGGTAGGCTTTCTTGCTGTTGTTCTTGTTCAGACTGTTCCCTATTTCCTGGCATTGATCTTCTATCCAGTTCTACTTTGCTGTACGCATGCCTTTTCGAATGTCTTGTTGATTTTTCGGTAATCATCAGCTCCCTGTGAGATATTCTTGTTTTTTTTCATCTCTCTTCGTTTGTCACACAGGTCCAAAATTTCAGATGTGATCCACGGTTTCTTCTTTGGGCGGTGCTTGATAAGGATCTCAGTGGTGGCATCTGTCACAGCTTAGTTGAAGGTGGTGGTCATGGTGTTGAAATCTACTTCTTCAGCTCCCATCCCTCCATTTGTGGCTTGGAACATATTAGAGATAAGCTTACTTTTGAACAAAAGGCTGGTTTTTTTTTTTAATCAATTCCAAAGTGAGAAACTCGTTGATGTTAACAGTAAGATACTTTGCATTTGTCCAGATTCAAGACATTCGATGTTGTGAAACTTTGGCGTGTCTGTGTGGCTAGGTAGAAACGCCTTTATTCTGATTGAACCTCTACGTACTCTCTTTTGACGGACCCCGTTATTTTGACGTCAAAACAGTGTTCCGTTATGGTTAGGGCTGTGTTAGGCTTAGGGTTAGGTTAAGAGTTAGGGATAGCTTGAAAAAATTTAAAATGTCAAAATAATGTCAAAGAAATGGAAAGTGTGTCAAAATAATGTATGTAGAGTTTCACAACAGTCATCACAACGTCGTTTCTATAAAAATGTGTGTGTGTGGGGGGGGGGGGGGGGTGCGTGTGTGTGTGTGTGTGTAACTAAAATGTCAGTTATAAATGCCAATATTGCATATTTTATCAATTTTGCAATCTATCTATAATTTTGTTGAGACAAGATCTGTATTGTATTTACATTGTCAGTATTTCAATTTAAAATAATGTGAATAAATCAATGTTTTCGAAACAATTGTATATCTTATTATATTTCTTTTGTGTACAATTAATAACAATGGTAGTTCATCTTATGAGCTTAATCTCTTTTTATTTCATCTCATTTTGTTTTATCTCATCGGATTTGGTTTCGTCTTATCTTGACTTCAATTATTATTTTCTATTCTTTCTCATTGTTTCATCTTAAAACTTTCAGTTAAGTATTGACAAAATCGTGGACAAAAAGATCTTCCTCATATTCTCTAAATTACTCTCGTTATTTTGTCCTTATCTCTCGTTATTTTGTCCTTATCTATCTATCTATCTATCTATCTATCTATCTATCTATCTATCTATCTATCTATCTATCTATCTATCTATCTATCTATCTATCTATCTATCTATCTATCTATCTATCTATCTATCTATCTATCTATCTATCTATCTATCTATCTATCTATCTATCTATCTATCTATCTATCTATCTATCTATCTATCTATCTACCTACCTATCTAGGGCCTATCTAGGGATCTATCTGTATCTATCTATCTATCTATCTATCTATCTATCTATCTATCTATCTATCTATCTATCTACCTACCTATCTAGGGCCTATCTAGGGATCTATCTGTCTGTCTATATCTATCTATCTATCTATCTATCTATCTATCTATCTATCTATCTATCTATCTATCTATCTATCTATCTATCTATCTATCTATCTATCTATCTATCTATCTATCTATCTATCTATCTATCTATCTATCTATCTATCTATCTATCTATCTATCTATCTATCTATCTATCTATCTATCTATCTATCTATCTCTCCATGCATCCGCCCATCCATCCATCACACTCCGCACAACATTTATGCATATTATGTTACCGTGTTGTACATCTTCTACATGGCGGTACAATATCCAACAACAAGTGGTACAATTTATCATCATGTACTTTGTTAAGATCAAGATCCTCCTGATGAGAGTAGATCCTAACGCTCATGTTCTAAGCAGGATGAGTTCCAGCTACATAAATAGTCTACATCCAGCACGCACTATGTCCCTTGTCCCATTATTCCGGTATCCCCAGGAATGTGCTCAGTGGGCTCTATGCACAAAGGCGTGGCGGTCACGTGCTGCGGGAATAACACCGCGTGCTCGAGTTTGAAAATGGTGAAGTACTGTGCTGCGTTTGGATGCTCTAACTCCGACGTAAAACCTTTATGCAAAGAAAAGAACATTTCCTTTCATCGATTTCCACTGAAAGATGAAATACTGATGAACTGAATGTCAGTGACAAATCGCTCTTTTAAAAAAGCCTGTCCCCTGATAATAATTTGTCTGTAATCATTATTGCACGAATGTGCTATGTTCAAAATATCACAATAACCCAAAATGTCGGTAAAGTTAAAATTTTTAAGCAGCATTGGAGTACACGCGAGCGAGCTAAAAGAAGCCTTGACGGCTTTGTTATTCCCGCGCCACGTGACCATAATAATAATAATAATAATAATAATAATAATAATAATAATAATAATAATAATAATAATAATAATAATAACGGATTTTTATATAGCGGATACTCCAGGCTATGACCAGACTCACCACGCTTTACATAGTCATTACATATAAGTACATGCACTCGATAAAACATCGCTTTCGCTACAATACACCAAAAGACAGAACAGTAAGGGTACAAATTATTTACACTTATGTACACAAATTACAATTTACAACTATGTACACAAATGACAGAAAAGACAAATAGAATAGCAAAAACATATTCACAGCTATTTATATGCCCGGTTAGGCCCAGGAGGAAAAACAGTATAAATATGTACAGCCGTGTATACACTTACGGATCAGACAGAGACAAAGAGGAGAGAATGGCAGTGGGATACAGATCATTCTGAATAGTGAAGTTTGAAGAGGTGGGTTTTGAGTGCTTGTGTTGATTGTATGTTGCGGATATGGGAGGGAAAGGAGTTCTACTGCTTAGGTGCGGAGTAAGCGAATGCACGTTGGCCGTATGTCTTAGTGCGGGTGACGGGAACCTTGAGTGTGCGAGTGTCAGCAGAAGATCTTAAAGTGCGTGAAGGGGAGTAGACAGACAGTAGATCAGCAAGGTAGGAGGGACAAGAATCTGTGAAGAAGTTGTGACAGAGAACAGAGAGATTGTACTCTATGCGTGCTTGCACAGGAAGCCAGTGAAGGGAATGTAGTAGAGGTGTGATGTGATCGCGTTTCTTAGCTCGGAATACTAGTCTAGCTGCTGAGTTCTGAACCTTTTGTAGCTTGTCAATGATGTGTTTTGGGGAGCCAGCGAGGAGAGAGTTGCAATAGTCAAGACGAGAAAGGACGAGAGCGCAGACTAGGGTTTTGGTGGCAGTGAGTCGAGCGTAAGATAGTGGCGAAAGGAGCTGATTTGGCGTATGGCCGTGTATGCAGAGCGACAGATGTTGGAGATGTGGTTGTTGAGGGACAGGTCATCGGAGAGAATGTAGCCGAGATTTCTTGCTGAGGATGAGAACTGAATGTTTGTTGTCCCTACCGTAAGCGATGTTGGGAGAGGCGGGAGTGAGGAGGAGGTGTTGTGCTTGTGAATGAGGAGGGCTTCGGTTTTATCGTCATTAAGCTTAAGCTTGTTGCGTGTCATCCATGACTTAATGTCTGTGATGCAGTTCTCCAAAGTCTGAACAGTGGAATTAATGAGAGAGGGGGCTGTGGATTTATAAAGTTGTGTGTCGTCTGCAAATGACTGACTCTCAACAGCATGCTTTCTAAGCAGGAGAAGCAGTGGCTTGGTGTACAGAGTGAATAACACCGGCCCTAAAACGGAACCCTGAGGCACGCCGCACACCAAGTGTGCTGTGCTGTAGAAACAGCCATCGACAGTGACTGCTTGTGATCTGTCGGAAAGATATGAGTGGAATCAAGCCAGGACCGAGCCGGAGATTCCAAAGTAGTGTTGAATAGTGTTAAAGAGAATGTGGTGGTCGACTGTGTCAAAAGCGGCTGAGAGGTCTAGTAAGGTGAGAACGGAGACGTTACCATTATCTAAGGCCAGCAACAGATCGTTGGTTACCTTTAGGAGGGCTGTCTCAGTGCTGTGGAAGGGTCGGTAGGCAGACTGGTTGGGGCAAAGTAAAGCGTTATCATATAGGTAGGCAAACAGTTGTTTGAGAACAATTTTTTCTATGACTTTGGACAGGAAGGAGAGGTTTGAAACAGGTTTATAGTTCTTTAGATTATTTTTGTCTAAACTTGGCTTTTTAAGGAGGGGTTTGATGACAGCCGTTTTGAGCACAGACGGAACAACATCAGAGGACAGACTCTCGTTGATAATGTGGGTAATGGTCGGGAGTAGAGGGTCAAGATTCTCTATCAACATGGGGGTAGGAATGGGGTCAAGAGAGCAAGATGTTGGTTTTGAGCTTAAGATGACTTTCTTGACTTCTTGCTCTGTTACTGGTTGAAAAACTTCCATTTTTGCGGTAGTGAGGGAAGGTGAGAATGGGTTAATGAGTGGGATCTCATGGCTGTCAAGAGCGTCCCTTATGTCAGCAACTTTCTGTGTGAAATAATTACAAAATACATCTGGGAGCTGACATGGTGGATGCGTGGATGGGAGTGATGTTGCATTGCTCTTACCCCTTAGCTGATTGCAAATGTTGAACAACTGTTTACAAGTTTCGCTGCTGCTAATTCTGTCGCTAAAGTACCGGGTTTTGGCAGTCTGGACTATTTTAGTGACCCGTTTTTTTGCAGCGGTGAAAATCTGCTTGCTGACTTCTAAACCCGATTTAAGCCACTTTTTCTCTGCTTTGCGTCGGTGTTTCTTCGCCTCGGAGAGCTCGTCCTTGATAAACTCGTACCAGGGTGCTGAGCGTGTTGCCTTGACCTTTTTCTGGTCCACGGGGGCGTGCCGATCAAGCACCGCATGAAGTGTACTATTCAGCTGATCCACAGTGGGGCAGAGTTCTGGGGTCACTTTAGCGGTAAGCTCTTGCTTGAAAGCATCCCTATCCATGGTACGCAGGCTGCGAGCCTCCCTGAACATGGGGGGAGGAGGGGGGGCTGCGACGTTTAGTTCGCACACGACACAGAAATGGTCAGATGTTAATTCCTGGGTGACTGAAGTTGATCTAACCACATTATCCTGAGGCCTATGCATAACCCAATCTATGATGTGACCACGGCTGTGGGTGGGTTCTGTGACTGACTGAGAAAGACTAAACTGATCTAAAAGTTCAATCATTTTTGCGGTGGAAGGTTGCTGGGGTTGGTCAAAGTGAAAGTTAATGTCTCCTAAAAGTATGTATGTTCCTGACAGTTTGTTGCAATAATCGAGCAGGACTGGAAATTCTTGGTGAAAAATTGCATCAGTTAATTTATTCTTCTTGCTTGGAAAGGTGCGATATATGCATATGAAGTGAATGTTCTGCTGTGGGACGGACAAACTTTCGCGCGCCGACTTGTGCATAGAGCCCGTTGTCTGGGGATTCATAATTCATCTAAGCACATTTTTATCTTTTAGGCCAGCAAACAGCTTACGTGGGAGCTTTGAGCAGCTCTTGAGTTGTAAAAAAAAACAACTAAATAAAAACGATAAAATAAATAACGATTAATTTTTTATTTATTTATTAGTTATTTATTTTAATTTACCGTTTTTCAATTGACTGAATGTTAGCTATTCTATAAACAATTAAGCCTTTTCTTTAGGCAATAAGAGCCTGTACTCTACTGTGAGCATTCTATTCGTTTTCGTAGATCCAGCGACCTTTATAGTAATACAGGGCCGTGCGTAGATCCCTTCAAAGCCGAAGATTTCGGTTTTTCGATGATTTTACATTTGAAGGGAGGCTATGCTTTCAAGCTTCCGATTGAATTCACGTGTAGACTTCAAGAAGGAACGATGGGACAACATAGAAAACGGGTGTGTATTTCATGTATTTAGCCACAATCTTTATAAACTTTCAATGTCAAATGTGTGTGTTGGTACTTGTAGTCGGGCTGAAGATACTATTGTTAACGTATACGTCCCATGGTCGATTATATATTTCGAAAGAAAACAGGAATCTAATCGTTAATATGATTATCATGATTCATCAGGGCTAGAAATTAACTTTTTTCTTTGGGGGCCACCGGGCCCCTTGATTGAAAAATTTGAGGGCCCACAAGCAACTTTCGGGGCCCAACTTGAAAAATAATGCAAACAAAAAACAAAAGAATTATTGACAATATAATAAGTAGAAAGTACAATTTGTCTGATAATCTAAAATAAAAACAATTGAATTTCCAATTTTGCTGAGTGATGTCATTTTTATTTGCCTTTTCTTTCACTTTCAAACATTACCAACAAAAAAGGGGAAAACACACACACACACACATTGTGACACATATATTCCAGTGACTAGTGAGCCTGAAATGGCCATTAAACAAAATAGAAAAAAATCAAGTGAGTCTCTTGTATAACACTTTTCAGTTTTGTGACTGAGTATTGCACAATACACATAATTAAATTTTTAATATGAGTAACCTAACAAAAAAGTTGACCTCAATGCACAAAAGTTCAAAACAAAACCATGAAAGGGAACTAAACCTAACTCTTCCTCGTTCACTTCAAGGCCATGCCATGGAAATCTTTTTTCCCCCCCTTCATTGTAGTTCCTTGATGTTTTTTCCTCTTCATACTTCTTTTTTCTCTCTTTTTCTTGTTCTTTCCTTTCGTCGACGTTTTCTTCTGGCGTCTTTCGCTTCCCAAAAATTGGAAAATACGCCATCGCCGATTGTTTTAGCAACTGTATGGCGACGATATGTAGCCATACTTTCGTACTTGCAAAGATGGACATTTTGCGCTTATGTTGTGCCATAGCCTTTTGTTTATTATATTAAAAAGATATTGAACTGTATATTAAACTTTTGAGTGCAAAATTAAAGGGTTTTCGCTTCTTTTCTCTGTTGTTGTTTTTTTTTCTATCCAAATTTAGGGCACCGGTGTGGGTTGCTTCCCTTGGCCCAAATACGAAACTGCCGAGTAGAGCTAGCTGTAGCAGACGAATTATTTTGCAGGCCAAGCGGGCCCTTCGTTTTTCAACTTTCCGAGCCCGAAATCAACTTTGCGGGTTTTTGGCCCCGGGCCCCCGCTAATTTCGAGCCCTGTTCATTATTATGACATTGATTGATTACAATGAATTGCAGAATTGGTAAGTATTGAGGCCAAGTATTGAAATAAAATAAAGTTTGAAGGAGAATAACTAGTGTGTAAGTATTGCGACATACATGTTTAATAAAAGGACAAAGTTCAAGTCAAGTTCATATCGAAAAAAACACGTTTAATGTCATGACTTATGAGTTATGTGCTGATCATCTGATTTGATATTTTCTTTCCTTGTGTAGAGCAAGGCTGCCCGGAAGACAAGGGCGGCTTTGGAAACTCAAGCTCGAGAAGAAGCTTTCGCCAGAGCACCCCATTCATTTATATTCTCTCGTGGGAAAGTGGGAAGAAACATACGTTCACTGGTGAAAGATCTACGCAGAGTATTTGAACCTTATACTGGAACAAAGCTGAAGGTACATAAATCATATATTCTTCTTGGGTTGAGCACCTGCAATCACTGACTCAGTGTGTTGTCAATGCATTTACTGCTGTAGGGTTGCTGTGTTTGCTACGGTGGCGATGGTGTTGCAGATTATTTCATTTTGTATGGTATTTCAAACTGGGAAGGAAAGGGATTAGTGAATATTGTAGAAAGAATTGAAGTTAACGAGTTAAAAACTGAATATCTACTGGATGTATAGATGTACAGTGCTATTTTGTAAAACGGAATATGTACTATACGATGTATATGTACGATGCAAATTCTATGTGTATTTAGTATTTTCTATAATACAGCTAAGGGTCGATCGTTTATGAATAGAGTGATTAGTCATTGTTATCATCATATTTCTGTACAGTTGTTTTCGCTATGTTTGTTCTTGGATCCACATGATTCATAATGTTCTTCTGTTCACTTTGTTGGTGTTTAGGTGACAAAAAGCAACACCTTGCGTGATTTGGTAGAAGCTTCCAGGCCTTTGCATGTTACACACATGCTGACCTTGACAAAAACTGAAGTTGCACCATACCTACGTATGATGAGAACACCAAATGGACCAACGCTCACATTCAAGGTAAAGCTATGACTTGAAAGGTGGTTGGCATATATATAATTTCTGTGTTTGCTTACATGAATGTGTGTGTATCCTTTGTTTATTCATTATGTATACTCTCATGCAGAGAAAATGTCACTCAGCATTATGATCAGTTTAGCTTGTAACTTTCATTTCTGTGTGATAATGGACGCTGTATAAGCTCTTTTAAAAAAAAATCAGACTGAAAGCATGGTGATCTTTAACAAACGTACGTGCTGAGTGTTATGATGTTACAGACATGCTCTCTTATAGCTACATAGACAACGAGCATATAAAATTAATCTGCATCTCTCGAACATGTCGCATAAAGGGCAGGAGGTAGATCACTATTGGAAAGGAAATTAGTTTTCATTTTTGTATTTCAAAATTAATAGATTTGACTGTGCCAGTACCGTTTTTAAAGTTTTAGTACTGTTGTTGTAGTTTCATTTTATTTTACAAATGAATACATTCTCTTTCCCAGATAGATGAGTTTTGCTTGAGTAGAGATGTTCTGTCTTCCTTACGTCGACCAGACTTGGAACAGAGCACTTTCCAGAATCCTCCACTGTTGGTGATGAACAACTTGTCAGGGGATTCTTTGGAGAAGAAACTCATGGCCACGATGTTTCAAAATATGTTACCAAGTATCAACGTCAGCACAGTAAGCTTCGCTATATCATTCTGAGAGAAAAGTATCAATCAGTTTAATCATTATATTGCTCCTTTTTGCATGGTTTGTAGTTTGCCTTTGCAGTAAGTGTATTTATTAGGTTAGCGTTTTGAGAAAAAAAAAGTAGTCATAGTAAAATATGAATACATATCTTTCTTCACTGTTTCCACACTGTAGGTGCATGCATGGAGAAATGTGAGTCTATCACTCGATGTATTCACATATATGGTACTTTGAAGTGATTTTCACCCTAAAGTTTTATAGATAAAAAGTCCAAACTTGTTGTAAAAGAGATATAGTCGATTGATCTTTCATATATTTGACACTTTTGCGTGGATCTTGAAGATCAAGGTCATTTTAGGCCTTATAAAAACATACACAATTTGTTGTTTTCATACAGTGGAATGGCTCTGTACTTAAGTTTTGACCCATAGTGTGAATTAAATTTGGGTTATTTGATCATACATGAACATCAGAAATCAGGTAAAAGTCAAGATTATCCCAAAGGTACTGTTTTTTGGCATAATAGAACTCTCTCTGTAGTTTATTTGATCGTACATGAATATCTGTTTGGAGCTGGACGTCAAGGTCAGTTTCATTGCAAGATCAAAGTCAGTGTTACTTTGCATTTTAATGCCAATATTTCATTCAAGTTTTTTTGGGCATTTTTTTTATCATGTAGAGTATTGCAAGTTCCATAAGAAGTATGTGAGTCATATGGGCTTTGCCCATCTAAAGCCCATCTAGTTGTTTTGCCGTTTTATTTGCAGGTCAAGCTCAAGTGCATTAGGAGGGCAATGTTAATCAACTATGATAAAGATTCAAAGTGTCTGGAAATGCGACACTAGTAAGTATTAAATAAAGAATATTTATATATTCTGACATGATTCATATGCTGTATAATACTAAGAAAAAAGAAGAAAAATAGTGGGTGCTATATTGATGTTTTCTAAAAATCATTAGTCAGACTCATATTTGAGGAGTGGATGACAAAGAGGCAGAGAGTGAATGGGTTCTGAAAAAAACATGGATGCTAAATGAAAGGGAACAGTCAGGAAACGAACTGACAGAAAAGTCACTTTAAGTAAGAGAAAGGCATCCACATGTGAACAAGATGACCAGCATAAAGGCCAACCACATGTGTTAAATTATGAGGTGTTGTAACTGCAATATTTGCTTGTGCTTTCTCCCTGCAAAGTTTACAGATTTCTTACTTTTCAAGTTTTAAAGTAACAGTTTTCCTCTTAACTTTTAGCATGATACGAGTGGCACCCACAGGAATCAGCAAGGCTGCAAAGAAAATGCTGCGCACACACCTCCCTGACTTGAGTGGCTTCAGCAGTGTGGGAGATTTCATGGAAGCGTAAGTGTTTTTAGTTTTATGTTTTAACTCGTTCTATCCTAAGCATGGATAAATCCGTACAGCTCAGCGTAGTCATATCTGACCAAGCCTGAATTTATCCCTAGGGTGAGGATCGTACTATTGAATGCATCTTTATTCAGTTCTAATCCAGATACATTTGACTTCAATTTAGATAGAATTTTCACACATTTCTTCGAGCTGAAACGGTTCTACTTTACCAAAGAAGTTGCTGAGCTGGTTATAAAGTACAATAGTAATGATTCTGATGATCCTGACAACCAATTCCAGGAAAACATCTCCAAATTTTATGAAAAACTTTTTGGTAGTTCCAAAGTTTTAGAGTGCTTTATTCTTCTTTTTTTTTTTTTTTTTTTTTTTTTTTTTTTTTTTTTTTTTTTGGCAGTACCTGTGAATTCTGGGAAAAGGCCACTGTAAGGCCAGAGGTAATGTGGCTGCCTTGCACAGCTGGGATAGAATGAGTTAAATTTGTGTGCTGGAATATAAAAAAGTGATTTTTGATACTTCATGTATTTCTGTCGGATTCATATATTGACTGCTAACTTTAATCTTATAACAGTTAGTTTAATATATATCTGTGTTGAAAATCTTTTAGTCTTTTACATTCCACTTTACTTCACTGTTTTGTTTAAAAAAAAAAAAAAACTGCTTCCATTGAGGAAACGATGATGAAGTTTGACACTGATTTGATAAAACTATCTGAAATACATTTAAAAAAGATTTTCTTTGTTACAAGTGTACCCATTCCATTTGTTGTTTAGAGGCGGAAACTTGTCCGAGAGTGAAGGAGAGATGGATGGCCCACATAATGAGGTCGTCTTGCCACAAGAGGTCAGAGGTCAGGGCAATGTCAAGGCTCAACAAAGTGCAATCAGGTATGAAACTTGCAAAAATGATCTCTTTGCTGTGAGCAACGGAATATAATGTTATTATTAATGTGTGGAGAGGATTTCTAAACAGCATGCTACTGTAAGATAGGATAAGTTATTGAGTTTTTGTTTCTCAGACAGTTTTGAACAGAATGAGCTAGCTTTTCAGTTGATTCTTAATAAAACAATTGAGAGATCTGAGAAGCAGGAAAAAAGTTTGAAAGCTTGAGGAGTACAAAAGGGAAGGAAATATATTGTATCTCTGATTGTTTCCTCATTACCCTTCCTCTTTTAGTCTGAATCTTTGTATCTGTATCACGACCCTCGTTGGGGTGCCAGGGGTTTCAGTATAAATAGTATCCCCACTTCTGGAAATTTAGTGCTTTAAATTCCCACTGTCGCTGTCTTTCTCATTTGCTCTTTCTCATTCCTGCTCTTTTCTATCAATCTGCTATATTATCGTCTTCTTCGCTAGACCAGTCTCCTACCTTTTTTCTTGAAAACTCTTCCGGGACAAGACCCTTGTTTGTGTATGAGGTCTGTTGGATCAGCTTGGGAATATTGGACGCTTTCTGCCAGGTGGTCACTAGGGCTTCCTATGATGTTATTATTTAGCAATGTAGGCATTTTATATGTATGTGTTTTGTTTATAATTTATAATGATGTTTGTATTCTATTTTGTTTTTGTAAACGGGGGTTCGATAAGTTGGGGTGAAGCCTCAGCCGTCCCCTGCGTGGGATGTCTTTATTGTAAAGTGACTGGCTGGTGGGAAGCTTTCGGTTTTACCACTAGGGTTGTTTCAGCAGATCTTTTATGCGGATCGGGGGTTGTCTGGTCCTGATTTGGCTCGGAAGAGTCCGCTGGACCTAAAGCAATAATAATGTAATCTGTATCACGACCTCTTTTTGTGGGAAGATTTGTTTCTCCGCACCTATCTTGCTTAACTTTATTTTTTCTCTACCCATCTTTAACATTCTATACTTCTTTCCCAATATCTGACTTGCATATTTTTGTTTTATTTTGTTTTTTGTGCAGACTGAAGGAGATAGGTCCTCGTTTGAAACTAACACTGTTAAAAATTGAGGAAGGGCTGGCTGGAGGTGCGGTCTTGTATCATTCCCTGGTCACCAAATCCCCAGAGGAGCAGGAAAGCTTGAAAACCATGATTGAACATAAAAGGTAATTATTAAATTTTGTGATTTTTCATTTATTTTGTTCATTATGTAGTTTTTATTTATTTATTATTTGTTTATTTTGTATGGTAATGGGATTTGTGTGGAATTGGAAAGAACTTAATTGCTGACACTATATTTTCTTTTGTCTTATTCCTTTTAGCTTTGTTGTTTTACATTGCAGTTAGGGTATTTAAGTAGCATAGGACTTGGGATAGGTTTATATAAGTCAGATTAAACTGATAATTATCAATAAGGGAAGGAACAGCTGAGACAATGTCAGGGCTTGAAAATCAGTTTGATACTTGAATATAAATAGAATTGAAATTATCTGATCCTGACTGCATTATTATACATTTTTTTATATCTGCTGCTGATCAGCTCAGCTCTTGAAGTTGATAATGTGTGCTTGGGTTTGTAAGTATTGTAGGTTGTCAAGGGTTTCTTCTTTACTCATGAGG
The DNA here is from genome assembly GCA_036898135.1 of Oncomelania hupensis. Taxonomy (NCBI): domain Eukaryota; kingdom Metazoa; phylum Mollusca; class Gastropoda; order Littorinimorpha; family Pomatiopsidae; genus Oncomelania; species Oncomelania hupensis. The sequence goes on along the minus strand of CM072512.1, from coordinate 59,945,752 downwards.
ACTGGTAATAAAGAATAAATAATATTTGTGTTGCAATAGGGAGTTGAAAGAAAAAAGAAAACGAGAGCAGTTGGAGAATGTCAAAAAAAAGAAAGAAAAGTTAAACAAACAAAAATGGAAGAAAGCAGAGGAGGAGGTATCAACAGGTAAGTGTTCTTTTTCAATACTTTTTTTTGTTGTTTTTAGGTTGGTTTCTTCACTAGTTACTCTTTTGAGTGGAATATACTTATATAGATATTCGTACTAGTCCTAGAGAGCATCAATCACACTTTCACTTAAGATTGAACCGAGAGCAAATAACCTACAATTACTCCACAATATCATTCAACTGCATTAATTTTATCAAATATACTGAAAGCACTCTGTCATCAAATTCAAGTAAGAATTCTCTCAGATGACTTAAACCTTGTGGCTGACTTACCTAACTGGTGACCTTTCCCTCCATCAATGCTATTTTCAATTGTTCTCTCAGTTTCACAATATGGCAAACTGCGTTCTGTTACTTTTTATGTAAGTTGTTACAGACTAGTGAGAAAGGCTGAACACAAAACTTTGCCTGAGTCACTAATCCCCATGGACAAGTAGAAATTTCAGGCTTTCAGCACCACTGTTTATAATCAATTTTATTTTTGTTTCAGATGATGATGCTGAATATTATCGCCAGGAGGTTGGCGAAGCTCCAGACAGAGGTGCGAGTTTTTGGACTATATTTAAATTGTCAGTAAATGTCAAGCTTTGTCTCTTAAAGAAATCTGGGGCAAAATGTAAGAGGTGTGTTACAGCTAAGCAGCTGCTGCTAGATATATAGTTAGCACACCCTAAGAATCCAGTCCGCATTTGTTAACGTTTTAAAACATTTTTTAATGTAATTTGTTTGTTTCGGGTCTGCGTTTTTTTGCCTCGGCCATTTATTGTCGAAGGTATGTCTCCCAATAACACGTGTCTTGCATCAAATCTACCCCAATAAGGATTTGTATGTTTAAGTCCTAACAGTCGATAACATTGATATTTTGCATTTTCTGTCCACAATTGGACTGATATTATAGTGTGTTTTTTTGGGTTTTTTCCATTTTCTTTGTTTTATTTTTTAGAAATATTGCAAAAGTTGAAAGTATGTAACAAAAAGTTCTGTAATTTGAACTCTAAAACACAAATACACTAAATGTCAGTGTCACGAATATAGGGGGTTGGGGGGAATGAGGGTATGCGATTATTCACCCGCGCTGTGTTACCTCCTTGTCCTAGGTTAACGTGCGGTGACCTTCAAGTGAATAACGCTGGGGATACTAAAGAATGGTAGGTAGGTTGAAGACAGACGAGAGACATACAGACTTAACTAGGATAGGGCTCGACAAGGGAAGGCTGGTGTAGGAATATACTATACAATAATTTATTAACTGAGTGCAGGTCAAATAGTATGCTGGGTTTTAACTGGTTCACTAGCTAGAGTCTGTTATACTTATAGTCCAGGGTATCTGGGAGTAATTCGGGTTTATCTGTTCAAATGTCACTGGGGAGAATATAGGTCGATTTCATCATATGGCACTAGGTGGCTGGGTTAGTCATAGCGTGGGTATTCAGATGCACGCCGAGTTGTGGTCTCGCCAGGGGCGAACTTATCTTCGAATGCGTGGGCGAGGGGTGCCTCCGGTGACTGGGTGGGCTTTGCAGGGGTGGCCCAATGCGGGTCACTGGGTCACGCTGGTTGTGCAACAATTAGCTGGGGCGAACCGGGCAAGTGTACTGATGGCCAGTGGTCAAGCGTCACGCGTCATCAGTGACAGCCAGAAGATAGGGCTGCACGCGGCGTGGAGTCTCTCAATAGCCCTCACAAAAACCCGTTCTGAAAAGAATCATGCTCAGCATCAGAGGTGCATACACGCTCTGGATGCTGCTCCAATCGGTGCGCATGCCAGATCAGATTTGAATTGGGGAAAAAGCCGGGTCAAGACTGAACGGCGTTTTTCCACTGCCTATTTATGACAATAATGGCTACAGGGGTTTGTGAGAATTTACTGGCGGCCGCTAAAGTATATGAGGTTCGGCGCCTGAGAAGGGGTGATGGACATCGGGGGTGGATATTTACATACTAGGATCAGGGGAGAGACAAGGGGTGGAAATACAGGATCATGGAGATTATGAGCAAGGGGGGTTTATGGTCTAAAGAATGGGGCAACAAGGCATGGGGGATTTATACAAGGATCTAGGCAGGGGCAATACATGTATAAACGCAAGCATGGCAAGTGCAACAATCAGACTATAAACATTGGATACATGAGGCAAAAATACATATCATAAACCATACATCAGGACAAATCACAGACATGATGGGAATGTTAAATGATATTGAAATAAGTCTCCCCTCTTACCTGGACCAGAGAACGGGCAGAAACACGAGAATATTGGCGAGGTTCAGGGGTCGCAAAGCTGGGCAACTTGTCCTCGGAGCAAACGATGTTCTCGGTGGGGCTTGAGGCAGAAGACTGATTTACTGGGCCTCGGGTCAAGTCCGAAATCGTCGGTGGACTGCCCGGAGGGGCGGGGCTTAGAGCTGAGCCAGCGGCCGAATCGGGGGGAGATGGCTGAGAACGGGGCCAGAGTGCGAATAGGGGGGAGAGTGGTGGGGAGCAGGGCCAGAGGTCAAAGTCCGACTGTCACAGTCAGCAACTTTCTTTATTTTGATTAGAACGTCAAATCAGCATGAAGATGGTTACTGATATTTAGTGTATTCATGCTTTAGAGTTCACATTCCAGTTTTATTACGTCAAAACACATTGGATACTTAAAACGTTTGTAGTATTAAAAAAAACATGCTATATTTATGCTCTACAAGACATTTCTAGAATTCACAGGGCGACTGTGGAAAGAAATGCAAAATGTTGACATTATGAGTACAGCATGCTGCAAGAATGGATTATGTTATCAGCTGTCACAACTTAAAAGTCCCTTTGGGCATAGATTGTTTTAGTGGAGAGACCTACCCTTGACACTTAATTTCTGAGGCTGAAAATTGCAAAGGCAGTTGAATGAGGGTCAAAAACGCAGACCGAGTTTGTAGTTTGCTTTCATAACTGTGGTAAACTATGGTAATATTTTTTCTTTGTTAGAAATATTTTTTCGCTGTTTGTTTTAAATTGTGATTTTATTTTGGGCAGGTAGGATGCTTGAATAAAATGAAATGTTCAGTGTGTGTGTGAAATTAATATTTTTAGACTTCTGTCACCTTTTTTAATTTATTTTTCACGTTATTTTATTTACCTACTACTTTCTTTGATTTATGTTGTGTTTAGACTGGGAGAGACATTCATAGCATATAATGACAACTATTTCGGTGGTTTCCCCCTTCAGCTTTTAAAACATATCTCTTTCTACAGACATGTTTCTTTCAAGAAAGCGCCCCAGAAATGATGGACCTTCAAGAAAGCTCCCCAAAAATGATGGCCCTTCAAGAAAGCGCCCCCAAAATGATGGTCCTTCAAGAAAGCGTCCCCAAAATGATGGACCTTCAAGGAAAAGCCCCAAAAATGTTGGATCTTCAAGAAAGCATTTAAAACATGGACTTTCAAAAAAACGCCCCAAAAATGATGGCCCTCCTGCTAAAAAGAGGAGGTAAGTACAGGTGAACTGATAAGATCAGATAAATTCACATGTGACGTGCACATTGATTACATATTAAAAACTAATTATTGTCATGTGCAGCAAGAAAGCTTATTGTGAAAATGCTCCAGCTTTTGTTAATGAGAAAAAAAAAAGACAAAATTCCTATGATGGTTAATGAGCTGTATTTTGTTTAATTGTGTTTATTTATCAGTATCATAATTATAAACAATATATAGAACAAAGGCAAAATCAATCCTGGCTTCCTTGATTTTTAACTTTCACATCTGAAAATAGTATTGATTTTTGTTATATGCCAACTTTAGTACTTACGTAACTCAATGTTATGTTTATGTTTACTTTTTTGTAAACAAATTTATTTCTGGAAGTACACAAAAGCTATACTAAACTAAAATGGAGTAGATTTTGTAAATTAGGAAAGGGTGTGCACTAATTCTGTTGATAGTATTTATAGATGTTATGGTTTTAGTTGTTGAAGGTTAAATTTGAATATTTATTGTTGTTGTTACACTTTTATTTTGTTCCCGTCATTTATAAATTTAACCCCTTGACTGCTTATGATGATTTGTCTCCTCATGCACTAGTGTGACGAAAAATGCCTATATACATATAATGTGTTACCTCATCGTCATAATTATGATGGTTTTTTTTTCTTGGTTTAGTTGAAGTGGATCTCACCTATATTTTTTAAGCAAATTGAAACGTAGTCACGTTTTGTGGTACCTGTCAGTATTTTTACGGTCATGACGCCTGACTACCATCTCTATAATGCCATAAGCAAGACGCTAATGTAGTGCCTCTGGTGAATTGCTAAATCGGATGTCAAAGAGAAGGAAATCAAGTTGGTGGAATGTGTGCTTTCTGTGGGTGTGGAATTTAATCCAGTCACAAGATATGGCATTTACAACTATTACAAAAGGTAATGGGTCAATTTCTATTACGACCACTAGTGACTTTCAAGGTTTGTGACCTGAGTGGAAATTCTGTTTTTCCATTGCGTTTTCAAATGCACTCTGCAATCTCTGGAAACATGAACTTTGCTTGGGGTATACACTGGCCTGAGTTTGGTTCTAAAGAAAAGGGGTACGTGTTTAGATTATAGTTTGGGTATACACTTCAACCCAGAACCCCTTAAACGGTCAACAACACAAATCACACTGTTTGGAAAGCTCAGAACAATACCTGTTAACGTTCATACGTTTGGTATGACAACCTTCTTCATTGGCGGGTGGACCCCCCCACCTCCCCTTCCACTTCCCCTCTCCCCCATCTCCACACCCAACCCCTGCAAAGCTAAGCTATGTAGCAAAAAGAGACACAATAGTGAATACTATACACCAGCCACCCATACACCAATGACTGAACATTGAAGTTTTAACATCTACAGCCACCACTGGTGATACGGCAGACTGGAATAACCATCCCAGGGAACAAGGGGTAGAGCCCTAAATCAACACTGAACCACCACAGCAGTCATGCTGCTAAAATAGTGAACAATTGCCGCCTGTATATTGCCCATCACGGGATTCCAACCTGGGTCATTGGTGTGCTCTTCCACTTGAGCTATGGCAATGGGGTCATACACTAAAAGAACTATGTGCTTTTCTCCCTCTCTCTTTATCTATAATTTGGACTAAAATATATAAAATAAATTTTTATTTTACATTTATTTTTTACAATAGCATAGTCATGATAGTGGTCTACAAAATCAAATTACTTCAATTACCTTTCAGATTTGTATTTCTAACACTGTTCAAGTTGGAAGTTGTAAATTTTTAAAATTGTGAACCAGATTTGCCTGGCAATGGTGGTGGTTAACTCCGTTCAATTCCCCCCTTGGCAACAAAAGGTTTAATACTAAACTATGCTGTTTATCTTCCACAGGAGAACATGAAGAGCAAAAGGATTGAAAGAATGGAAGACCTTCACAAGCTTTAAAAGCTTTCATCTGTATGGCAATGTGAATTGGATGCGTTTTGTATGTTGCAAACACCATCAGCTTGTGTATAAACATCTACAGTCGAACAAGCGTACAAGAAAGTCCAGGGGTAAAATGTTGCCCTTCGTCATAACCGACGTTTGTTGTAGTCAACAGTTAGTGGCTAAATGGCGTTTGTATTCTTTATATCTGTCGTGTTTCTAAAATTAGTCTGTTAAGATTTACAGCCGAGATCACATCAAACTGTATTCTCGTCATATTATTGAAATAGTGCATGAAATGAATGAAAATTTATTCAGCGCATAAACCGTTTCACACAAAAAGCATGTCTGTATGATACAATAGTGGTTGATTTTTAAAGTTTTGCCAGATGAAGGTGATCGACAGAGTGAGAGTTGTTTTCTTTGCATGTTAAAGCGAGAGAGAGTTACCCTTTAAATGTATGTTAACAGGCATTTTTTATTTTTATGGATGTTTCTTGTATTCTCATTGTATTTTTAAAAACATGTGTTAATATACCTTCACACGAGTTTGTGCATGTGTCTTAGCAATCTGTTCTGTTTGTATAATTGGCTTGTTGATGATATACAGTCCATTTTTGATATTTTATATGTCCAGTTAGATTGTGCCCAATGTCGCATTGGTGTCTTAGATACTTTTTTTTTAAAAGTTGGAAGTGTTATGTGTGTGTGAGACATATGACTGTAGTAATATTTGCTTGTGGTGTGGACGCGTGTGCGACCTTTCAGCAATGTCGGGGCAGTTTTGAGTATACATTATTACTTCACTGAATATGCTGTGTTCTGAGAGAAGGTGAGTAGTGTTGATGGTAGAATTTTTAATTCTTTGGCTATATCCTATATCCACTTTTTTTCTTGTGTGGATTGCGCTCCCACCTGCGCATTATCATTTCAAATTCTCAGAGTGAACGGAGTTCTTTTCCGTTTTGACACCATGTTTTTAACCTTTAGGAGACGATCAGCCCTGCCAGTCTGTGCAAAAAGATAAGATGTGGATCCGTCAGTCGCGGACAAGAATCGTCTGATTCAATGTCTGAGAACAAAACCGATTAATCAGATGCTTTTTGCATTATAACTAACTTCCTGTCTTGAAAGATCGTTATAAGCAATTGTTTTGACGAGTTCCAAACGATCTTCCAGTGGATTTATTGTGACAGTGTGAAAGATGCACGACCACTAATCCTCCACTCTAGCAGTGAAATCTTGCCTACTGTATTGTTTTTCTGTGAATAAAATGAAAGCGAATGCTTCTATTAGCCTTTGCAAAACAGTACTAGTCTGATAATGATGGGGGTTACGAGTCACACATTTCTTTCATTCTAAGCGTTTCGGAGTAAGAGGGCAGTAACAACCCTGCAAATTTTCAAAAATACATTTCCATGTACATTTTGAAAATTCAGTCTATTTACTTTCAGAAAATGTATACTTTCGTATACCTGTGAAAAGGTCCTGAGTGCTAAGAACAAAAAGAAAAAGTTAAGCCTGTCACTTTCTGCAAATATAATAAAGTTTAAACTAATATGTTGCAAAATGAGTCTGCATCATTAAACAGACACATGAACATGGTCAAACTTTCTGCAAACAAGAACTGCATGTGTTTGTCATTTTCACGAATTTAAGTCATTTTCATATATTTTTATACTTTAACTTCATTCTGTGAAGAAGTTGAGGCAGCAGTGCTATCTCTAAAGAAGGGGAAGTAAGCGGGAGTGGACAACATACCCGCGGAACTGCATCAAGCAGGAGGAGAAGCGATAATTGATGCATTCACCATTATCTGTAACAAGATATGGCAGATTGGGGAGTGACCTACACCATGGACACTTTTGCTTGTCATCACTCTTCCCAAAAAAGGTAACCTTCAGGAGTGTGAAAATCACCGCACCATCAGCCATCCCAGCAAGGTCCTCCTGAAAATAATACTCAACAGGTTGAAACCCCAAGCTGAACAAATCATAGCTGAAGAACAAGCAGGATTCAGGGCAGGGCGAAATACCACTGAACAGATTTTTAACCTCGGAATAATCTGCGAGAAATACCTACAGAACCAACATCTATATTGTGTGTTCATAGACTTAAAAAGGGGTTTGACTGAGTCTGGCATGCAGCTCTGTGGGCAACCATGAGAGTGTACAACAGCCCTAAAATTATTGAAGTCATCAGAAGCCTGTATGACAAGGCTACCAGTGCAGTCCTTCACAACAGCGCCATCGGAAATTGGTTCAGAACAACAATCAGTGTGCGTCGGGAATTCCTACTCTCTCCGACACTCTTAACATCTTCCTAGAGCGCATCATGTCAGATGCCCTTGCAGATCACGAAGGCACAGTCAGCATAGGGGGAAGAGCAATCTCCAACCTTCATTTTGCGGATGACAATGATGGATTGGCTGGAGAGGAACAAGAACTTGAACAGCTGGTACAGAGGCTTGACACCACCTCCAGAGCCTATGGAATGGAAATAAGTGCAAAGACCAAAATGATGACCAACAACACTAATAGCATCAACATGGACATCAAAGTCCAAGGCCAATCCCTCAACACAGTGCATAGCTTCAAATATTTAGGAGCCATTGTTCCCCCGTTGGGGTGCCGGGGGTTTCAGTATACTATCCCCACTTTCTGGAAATTTAGTGCTTTAAATTCCCACTGTCGCTGTCTTTCTCATTCCTGCTCTTTTCTATCAATCTGCTATAGTATCGTCTTCTTCGCTAGACCAGTCTCCTACCTTTTTTCTTGAAAACTCTTCCGGGACAAGACTCCTTATTTGTGTATGAGGTCTGTTGGATCAGCTTGGGAATATTGGACGCTTTCTGCCAGGTGGTCACTATGGCTTCATATGATGTTATTATTTAGCAATGTAGGCATTTTATATGTATGTGTTTTGTTGATAATTTATAATGTTTGTATTCTATTTTGTTTTTGTAAACGGGGGTTCGATAAGTTGGGGTGAAGCCTCAGCGTCCCCTGCGTGGGATGTCTTTGTAAAGTGACTGGCTGATGGAGAGCTTTCGGTTTTACCACTAGGGTTGTTTCAGCAGATCTTTTATGCGGATCAGGGGTTGTCCGGTCCTGATTTGGCTCGGAAGAGTCCGCTGGACCTAAAGCAATAATAATGTAATGTAATGTAGGAGCCATTGTATCAGACAGTGGGTCCCGACAGGAAGTCCTCTCCAGGATCGCACAAACAACTACTGCCCTGGCGAGGTTGAAGCCAATTTGGAAAGACAGGACATCAGTCTACATTCCAAGATAAGACTGCTGCGCTCTCTTGTCATCTCCATATTCCTATATGCAGAGGTGCCAACCCCCTAATCTTCTTGTCAGTATTTCCGGACCCGTTTGTCAGTATTTTTTAACACTTGTCAGTATTTTTTTTTTCTCGCAAAACCTAGCCTATGACACTATAAAGTAACGACAGGCTTCCCTCTGAAACAGAAGGCTATTTTCAATCCTCTAAAATCACGATAAAAATCAGCTTGTTGAACACCACACTTGTTTTACTCTAAAATCACCAAGAAAATCAGCTTGTTGAACACAGCAACGTTCAGTGAGTGCAGGAGTACTATTATGAGACCAGAAACCGGTACAGAAGCACCGCTGGCAAAGATAAACGATCAGCAACTTTTCCTCCGTATTTTTATAAAAGCTACCGTATTTCCGTATTTAATTCACTTCGCCGGAATTAAATACGGTCAATCCGTACTGGTTGGCACCTCTGTATATGCTTGCGAAACATGGACCATCACAGCAGATCTACAACGAAGAATACAAAGCATGGAGATGAGGTGCTACAGAAGACTTCTGGGCATTTCCTATATCAGCACATCACCAACGATGAAGTCCAACAGACCACAACACAAGCCATTGGACAACACGATGACCTGCTCACAGTGGTGAAAAAACTGAAACTCCGATGGTATGGCCATGTCACCAGATCATCAGGTCTTGCAAAGACTATCTTACAAGGCACAGTGCAAGGAGGTAGAAGAAGAAGAAGACCGAAAAAGATGTGGGAGGACAACATTCGAGAATGGACTGGTTTGACACCGAGTGAAACAATCAGGGTTGGCTTGCTGAGGACGGAAAGATGGAGTATGCTGGTTAAACGATCATCTGTGGTGCCCCTACGACCTCCGAGTTACGGGATAGGATAGGATCAACTTCATTAGTTATAGGATAGGATAGGAACTTCATTCTCCATTGAAATTTGGCTGCTGGGATAAGAAACTACATTCAATACTGGCGAAACTACGCTGTAATTATGTTCGTTGTAACCAGAAAGTTTTAAGTAATAGGGATCTTTCAGAACCGAGTGATTTTTGTTGTGAAAGTGATTCTGCACTACTTTCCATCAGCAGTTTATGTTCTCATTAATATGCGAAGGTGAAAGTTCATGAAATCCTTCTTGGTGGTTTTCTGGAAAAGGACTTTCTCACGAAGTTGATTTGGTGGGTTTTTGGTTTGTTTTTTTTACATTGCATTTATGGCATCCAAAATGAGATTTGTGAAAGGGACCTTACTCAACCATTTTAGATGTGAAAATGGGGGTCTGCATGTGTGCTTATTTCTTAGAGATCTTTCAGAAATGAGCGAGTTGTGTTGTGAAAGTGATTCCGCACTACTTTCACTTTTTGTGGTTGCTTCAAGGCAGCTTCTTATGCCATGCAATGACAAACTTAACCTAGCGCAGTTACTTTAAGCCTGTAAAGGCAGTGGTACAAACACCGTTAACGACCTGGAATTAAAAAAACAAACAAAAAAAACTTTACAAACTGCCCTCCTACTACTTTGGATGAGAGTATAAACTGAGGTCTTGTCTGTGCACGTATGGAATTTAAAGATCCTGATGCTCATGTCCTAGACCGGTGAGTGCTGGCTACACAGATACACTCGGTACGCACTAGGTCCCTCTTCCTTCCAACCCCGGTTGTCCACGATTGTGCTCAGTGGTCTGCGGGTCAGACTACTCGCCCAATGGCTGCAAAGTAAGCACCTCGAGGTAGATCTTGTACCAGCCAACATCTCGAGCTGGAAAAGCACTATAAAAGGTGATTAAATAAATAAATTTTTAGGCTTAGAATTAGTTTGAAGCGAGGTACTAAAAGTAGATTAAGTTCGTCATTACTTGGTGTAAGAAGTCACCTTGTGGCAACCATAAAAAGAAAGTAGTGTGGAATAACTTTCACAACGAAAATCGCTTTCTTCTCAAAGATCCTTAATAAGAACCCTGGCAGAGTTTGTGGTAAAAGTGGTGTTCCTTGAAAGCATGTTTGGCTGTATGTGTGTTGATTATTCATGAGACATTCATCTTGTGGTTTGAAAGTATTTCCCAGATGAAAAGGAGGATCCTATCTGAAGGTTTGGAGTAAAATGGTGAACTTGCATTTTTGACCAAGTATACACCACCAGGACTTGAACGTTTGAAATAAAATCAGTTGATCATCCCTTGAAGTGTAATTTTTTTAATTTGTGTAGCCTCTTGAATTTTTCTTTTGTTTTTTTAGGAATCCTTGTCATCATCCCATTTGATTTCTCATCACTGTCAGCTTTCTCTTTTGTGTGTTTACTTTAATTGCCATTTATTTTCATCAAGAAATGACCACAGATTGTGCCTGTCTGCATGTTGCATTGGTCTGTCAACGTGCCTCAAACTTCGCTCGCTCATACGTTCGCTCAAGAAATGTCACATCTTGGTCAATAATCAACTGACTTTATTGTTTATATCAAATCTGTTGAATATGACCAGGACAAGCGAGGACAGCTTGAAGCTAAACCTCAATGGCGATCGACATTCAGTATGGCATTTTCTTTAACTTGCCACAACTGTACCAAGCTGTGTGCCATCTTGTCCACTCATGTTGATTTAGTGTTGTGTAGAGTCCAGTCGTAAGGGAAGACGCTTCCGTACAACTTTCACACATTGCTCACTTTTGCCCCAGCCGAGGCAGATCACCGAGTCTGTAGTTGCATGCCAGGCGCCATCATAACATAAAGTTCACATATATCTCACCCGATGGCTGCATTGCTACAACAAATATTTGAGTACTGAATTTGGTTTTGAACTGCGTAGCGAGCTGTAATTATAATGCTTTCTGATCATGAATCTGGCACCACATCAGATAAGTAAAACATACGAGCTTGTCATATGCATCATACGTTTGTCATGTTTCAAACTTCAAGGGCAAAGGCACAAGATTAGCCATTTTCCAGGACCCCCTTTCTTAGAATGGAATAACTAGAAATGGCTGCCTTTGACCCTTGATTGGCAATTTTGAACCAAAAGGTTACTGGAAAATAAGGATAATCTTTATGTGAACCTTGCAATAGTTGCCATGTTTGCACTGTCCAATTTGCCTCCTCAACAGTTTTAAACCCTGACCCATGTTGTCTTTGAAAATAAGCTTTTTTTTTCTTCTTTTTTAAAAAAAACAAAACAAGGATAAGCCCTTATTTAATTGTGCATGTGCACAAACTGCAAAAAACAGACAAAACACAATAGTAATACTGTTTTGAAAGACTGATGTACTTCAGTAAATGTTTTAATGTATTGTCAAAAGAACAGACTTTCCATTGCTAACAAGGCCAATTTTCCTATTAATCAAATGTCTGCCAAAATGAATTTAAATACACGTGTACACAAGAAATGTGCCGCTTCTTCGCAAAAACTAGACATGCTTGCAAAAACATCCCATGCATTATTTTATTTTTTTTAATGCACGCCAAAAAACAACACAAATGTTCAAATTGAACATTTACATTTTGAGAAAGTCTACTTCTTCAAAAATAATGTAATCGTTTTATTCAGATAAATACACTTTTAAATCACACTTTAATTTCTTCATTATTATTAAAGAGACTCATTCCTTAGCCAACAACTGAATACATGGCTTATGACAGGCACCAGTGCGTTCACTGTTATTGTACTGATAACTATGATTGCTACCCTAAATTGTTGATTAAAGACCTGTTAAATAATAATGTATTTAAAAATATTCCAAGACTAAGTACAAAAGAGCATTACACATGTATCGGGAAAGACAGGAAGGCTACACACAGCCAATGTAAGACTGTCAGTGTACGCTTTAGCAGTTTTCACGAAGTATCTGGCATCACAGCTTGAAGATGGGATGTATGAATGCAATCAGGATAGACACACCAATGACTGAACAGTTGGTGTAGAGCAAATCCAAGCACATTTGTGCAAGCTTTCTAAGGCTGAACACGTCAATGTGGCTTTCGCAGTTCTTCCACATTTGGCAAATGACAAACTTACTTCTTTTTTGTAACCACTCCGTTTCACAACTTTTTTTTCACCATGGCATCTTGTTCAGTTTCAACACAGAAAAAAAAAAAGGAATATATATGCAACTTGAGTCAGCAAGTTGAACTGAAGTCGCCTTGATGCATGCAGTGTGTTCATCTCCTTGTATACTAATTTTGTCGCTGGGTCACTTAACCAATCACTGTCTGTGGCTGGAATGATGCACACTGGCTGATGTTAGTGCCCTTTGCCAGACAACCCCAAGATAGGAGGGAAGGGTAGTAGGCTGCAACACTGTACAGGCTGGCCACTTCTCACACTCTTTCGCTCGCACTCGACCACTTGGCGGAGACCTTGAGGCATGGAATTAAGTCTGTTCGTCTGTCTGTATGTGTTGGATGCCAAGGGGGATGACCTCAGTGGACCGACACAATGCCGCCGCCCACTGATCCAAAAGGTGGTTTCATCTGTTGAGCCAAAGAACTAAACATGAAAACATTATTTCAACAAATGTCCCTCATTTTAGTAACAAGAATATTTACTCAATATAACTCCATAACTATAAGGGCAAAGCCCATACGATCTGCATGCTCCTTATGGAACTTGCAATATTTAACATGAAAATAAATGTCAAGAAAAAAAAACTAAACAATGGCATTAAAATGCAAATACCGACATTGATCTCTAGATGCTCTTGACCTTGAGATGACTTTGACCTCCAGATCCAATAAACTACAGCGAAAGTTGTATTATGCCTTACAATAAAGTGACATTGATCAGCGATATAGTCACGATCTCTGATACTCTTGCATGATCATATAACTAAAGGTTCTATACTATGGGTTAAATATAGTGACATTTAGCTGTACAATGAGAATTTTAAAACTAGACGGGCAGAACCCATATGAATGACATGCTCCTTATTGTATTTAACCGGGTGGGGAACAACTCATTGAGAAAAACTCTGAAAAGGGAGGGGTCCAGGGGCCGCCTAGGCCCCGGCGGGGTCAAGGCCCTTGTAGTGGGTCCAGGGGGGCAAAGCCCCCCGGAAAATGTGCACGTTTTTAAGCCATACCAAGAGTGGCATAGTAACAGTGCAGTAAATGTATAGTGAACTGAACCAACCAAATATGAAAGAAAAGTAATAATTATTAGAAAAAGCTTGAACAAACACAGGAGCACACACACACACTTGTGTTTTATGACAATAAAATTTCGTATTCGTATTCACACACACACACACAAAAGCAAATACCACTAACCTTTACATTTTGGATGTCTGTTTCTTCTTGCACATTTCAGTCTTTCACAAGTTCAATTTTAATAGAAACAATCTTCTTAGCAAATTTTCAAATAAGTTTCTGCAAGTTAAATTAAAGAGGTTTCATTTCAGCACATTGTCTAATTTTAGCTTCCACAAGTTCACTGTTGTTTTACTTCCTAAAAAAGCTGACAATTGAGCTTTGCTTCATTAATTTTGCTGGTGATGGACACGGATGGGTACTTGTAATAGGTCTACTGGATTCGGAAACGGACAAATTTTTTTTCCTCTGAACTCTTTTTTTTCCCTCTGAAATGGTTGCCGATTTCCTCTGAAATCAGCGGATCCGAGGAGAGTTCCCCACCCTGATTTAATTCTTCTTGTTTGCTACATCAAAATTTTAAAAACAACAAAATGTAGGTTGGGCTTGGGCGCACCATAGCCCGTGGCTATGCCGCCAAGTATTTCTTGATAAAATGGATAATTAAGTGTCAAAAATCAAAAACAAATCCAAAGTTTTATCATATATCAATGGACTGTAGTTTAATTAAGGTCAAGGTCACTTCAAAGTACCTAAAGGAACCGACTTCGGACAGGTTTTTGAGGTCTCATTTGTATGCACCATCCTATCAACTTTGGTTGCAATAGATGAAATAGGTTCTGAGAAATTATGCCACTTGCAAGTTTTGCACAGACTGCCAGCTGGCCCAAAAAAACAATAAATAAATAAAATTTAAAAAAAGTGCGTGTTGCGTTGATTTGCTAATGGGAATTTTTTTTGGGGGGGAGGGATGGGGTGAGGCTTATTCATGCAAGTCAAAGAGTGAGTGGTTTAAATTTCATGTGGACTTTACATAGACATTACCACAATTATGGAAATCAATTTTACCACATATGCAACGGAATTTCCTTGTCATAATTTTTCAGCTCGACAAATACGAATCCCGTTTCTCAAACCTACCAAGATGTGTTCTTGAGCTTGCGAATCTCCTTGGTAGCCCAGGTGGCCAGGGTTTTTGCCTTCTGCACTTTGGACCGTCGACCCTGTGTCAGCAGATTCTGAATGGTTTCCTTCTCAAGCATGGGCATGATGCTCATGGAAAACGCAGTACATAGGTCTCTGAAAAGGAAACCGAGCTAGTTGCAACTGCAAACATGTGCCTTTAAAAATCCAAGACAATACGTGACAATAAAATTAATATCTTCCCACATACCTATACAAATATGAACCATTTAACAGATTTAACATGTTAATCAAAGGCCAACCAGGCTGGAGAACAACTGAATCAAGAAATCTCTGAAATCCGACCGGGGCCCAGGGGCCAAGCCCCGGTATTCGCCCCCTGGAAGAAAATGAATTTATGCTATTTTGAAAGTAATTTAGGGCCTCTCCTGAAAGCAAAAAGCACAAAGTAAATCTTGATTTGTAGGCCTAACAAAGTTTGAGGTCCACCACTGTTACACACAAACTCCACATTTCAAATTTTACTGGGCACACGTTTGTCTATTTTTTAGCTGTAAACAGGCAAGAATTTTTATAATTTTAGAGATATTTAGGGGTACGTTAGTAAAAACACTACATCTTAGGTATTAGTGACTAGTGTATAGATTTAAATGAAATAAAATGCAAAATGAACAGAAATAAATCTCTTTTGATTATCTACCTTTTTATACTTCTCTTGTCATGTCTTGTTTTTGATTACTCCATGTGTATACAATAAAAAAAAAGTTTTAAAAAGTCCAAACAAGCCCCCTCCTCTTCTTCACTTTCATGCCAGTCCCTGAACACAAAAAAACAATAGGACATGATGTCCTGAACACAAAAAAGTAATAGGACACTGGCATTGTTGCCAAAAAGTCTTGTTGTTTATTTGGTAATATTACTGAACAGTAAAGAGGGACTTCGAAACAGTGAAAGTTCAATTCTTTAAAATGTAGCGTTTTCTCTTGCTTTCTGCGTTACTGTCTTTCAAAAGCTGCATAACAGAGCCAAATTTCATGAGAGGCAGATTTTCTTTAGCTTCATGCTGTGGTGATCATTGCCTCCTCCTGATTTGTCAACATTAGATCCTCACAAGCCTCTTCATTTTGTTGCTCTTGGGGCACTTGGATTGCTAGTTTGTGACTAGCTGTACATAATCAAATGATCTTCCAATGCACTTTTTTTTTTTAAAAGTTAAAGCAGCCGCGAGTAAACGAGTTTTTCGCACACCAGAACTTTTAAATACCGTACAGAACATGGATTTTTTTTCATCGTCAAATGTTACGCCTTCTGAAAAACGCGATCAACACGAGTACTAGTAGGCTGACTCGAAGTTGACGGTTTCTCGGCCTCGCGACCATTGGCATCGGAAGAATCCTCCACAGATCGTATAGGCTCTGCTTCTTTTAATGTGCTGGGAGCTGAATTACCCGCAAATAAGACGATGATTGAGATTTGTTTTTTATCCGCCTTCAGTCTTTTTTTCGCAGACATTTCCGATAATTTCGATCGAATGTTTGGCTTACCAAAAGTACAAGTACAACGCCAACACAGATCCAACGTAAACTCAAGTCGCGAGCACCGATTGACTAAAACAAAGCTGTATATGTTTCAAGGGCGCTGGTTGGCTGTGTTGCTTTGTGACTCGGGATAAAAATAGCAATCCCACGCAGGCGATGACAAGGGAGATAAGGCATGTATACGTTTCAGCATGCAGACGACGTTTGGTTTTCCGTCTAGCGAGGCATAAACATTTCGCCATCCATGCAAAATACGCGAAAACTATCGGACACGTGTCCGACTCGCCATCGTTTTAATCGGACAAGGTGTCCGCCTTGAGGTTTCACAATCGGACATTTAAAAAATCAAGCGGTCGGGGTCCGGGCAACTTGTGCATCACTGTGTCAGTACCGATCTCTTCCTCCGACTCCAAGTCCATTTCTCTCACTTTAATGTCTGATAAATGGAAGCCTGTAAACTCTTCTTCATCAGTCGAAGAATCCAAACCATCCATTTTAGACACACACACACAAGAAAATTTGAAAAAAAAAATCGAAAAAACGAACGCATCACAGAGAAAACTTGTGGAAATGCAGTCGAATGTTTTCACAACAGAATTTAACCGGAAGTCAATTGCCGGAAGTCTCGCAATCTTTCAAACAACGCGAGAGTATAACCACATGGTTGATACGGACGCTTTTGGACGTTTTGCCTGTTTAGACCTTCGGCCGCTTTTGGCCGCTATGCCCAGTAAAGGGTAGCCCTCAGCTTCTCACACTCGGAACTCAATATTTTTTTCTCGGAAATGCAAATGCCTTCCGCGGAAATGCTGAGAATTCTCCACCCTGGCCAACTGATGTAAAAAAAAAAAAAAAGACAAAACTGATTGTGATGCTAATTGATAGACACTTAACACAGAAAAAAACAAAAGCACCAACCCAAGAAGCCCACAACAAGCAGCGATGTTACTGTCACTCTTGTCTTCATCCATGCTGATGTGTTCAACAAAGGAAATGATGTGAGCAACGTGAGGCTGCAAAAGTTGCACATCCACTGAAAGCAGTAAAAGAAATTAGTTGGAGTATGTTAAAACTCTACTTCCAAACACTGGCAAGCCACATGAGATCTTGTCCTAAATAGATTTAAATGCTTACATCAAAATCCTAAAACCTACACCAACATTAAAGGAGAGAGAAGGATGTGGTGAGAGGGTGGGAATGGGGATTCGAGTTGGTTTGCAGTGAGAGGCTTACTTGCGTTGTTTCGTATGCAAGTACTCACAAAGCAACGTTGGGAAAAAAGGACGTTCGGCGCATGCACATTAAGAAATCCTAGGCTAAAATTGAAAGGAGGAGAAGTCCATAATGTTGGCGGCCATGATGTACTCACAGAAAAATACATATTTTTCCAACTCGCCTAAGTCACGTGACAGATTGCTCGTTTTTGCCTTGTGCAACGGAACTCTTTGCCTATTTTGGCGTATAGTCACAAGTACTCATTTCAAAATAGCTCACTACAGGTGTCACAGTATTTTAGCACTGAAATAGAATATACTCACTTCAAAACAACTCGCTACAGATGTCACAGTATTTTAGCACTGAAATACATTTATATTTACAATATCCGTCTTCACTTTTGCTACAACTTTCACCATATATAAAACAGCACAAAGTCGCATAACATAAACATGAGATCATAACTCGAAGACACAAATGACAGGGATGATGACCTCCTACATCAGCAATCTCGCAACGTACACTGGCCCATTCATTCCGTGTACCGCATTCAAAGTGGTATCTTTCATCCACTGTAACATTTCGTTGCCATGTTCGATGTTTGCATCTTATGAAATATATAACGCTGGCCTCTATTGTTCCTGTCTAAGCCTAATAGATTCACGTGCCAACATGTGCCTACACAATCTATGTGACCAAGGTTTGACTGTGCCAGTCTCAAAATCAGAAAGGTCTACTCACTAGAAAGGTTCTCGCCATCTCCTTTCAATCCCTGCACAATGCCAGTGTACGCTTCCAAGCAGCCCTCCCTCAGTTCATTCAGGTAGTCAATCATATCATAGTCCGTCTGCACACATGCACACCATCACATTATCTCTCGCACACAAACTTTCATATGCAAACAGTATTTGTAAGGTTACATACAAATTGATATTATAGTTGAAGTTGTGGAGCTCCAATATTGGCCTCAGTAAGACTAATCCAATGCACACAGTAAATTCACGGAAAAGGCAAGTTTTCATCATTGGCAAATGGAGCACAAAATCTTCCATGAAGAAAAATTACGAGCCAATACAGGTTTGGTTTTTTTTTTGTTTGTTTTGTGTGTGTGTGTGTGTGTGTGTGTTTTTTTTTTTTTTTTTTTAGTGGGGGGGGGGAGGGGTAGCAAAGGAGGGGTAGCAAAAAAGATTGATTGATTTGTGTCTGCTTTGCACATATTTACGAATGCAGTGAAGACAACGAGGCTTTTTTAGCACATCAAATGCAAGAAAGGGCAAATTTTTAATATATTACTTTAGCTAATTAAGAAAAGTGGACAATGAAAGTAATATTCATGATATCTATAGAAAAATGAATTACCATAACACTCACACAAAGTAGGTAGAATCAATCAATCAATCTTATCTACACATACACACTCAGAAGTTCCAACATGAGATCACTCATGTAGTCTATCGATATAGCATACCTTGTCAACCTGTGCTTGTGAGGCCTGCTGCAGGGTTGTGAGAACCACTTCTAAATATGGCTTGAAGTTGGGGCCAATTGCAAGAGCTATATCACCAAAAACAGACAAGATCTGTGGTTTGACTGATCTGTGAACACTTTCATTCTGCAAAGAAACAAAATTTAGTTTTCCATTAGTCATCCAGAATAACACATTATTAAAAATGAATACTGCAGTCTTCAACCTTTGCCATCGTTGTTAAACCTCCAACTCGCAACTTTATAAAATAATGTACAGATTGAAATGCATTTCCTTAACCCTTTTTTTTAAAAGGAGGGTGGCCTCGTGGCACAGTGCATTAATGACTGGTTTCCTACGCTGAAGGTTGAGGGTTCAATTCCAGCAAGGGGCGAACGTATTCGATTCATGTACAAGACTACGGAGGTCACCCGGTATTCAGGCTCCCTCCCTTCCTTCAATAATAATAGTATTGGATGCAGTCAATATGAAAATTTCAAAAATAAAAATTGTATTTCCTTTCTGTCTTCTAATATTGATTTTCCTGCCTTTAAAACCAAATTTTTGAGTGATAAGATATGCGTTTGCTGTGTGTCTGGGAATGGATGAAACGTGATAGTGTATGTTGGTACAGATCGAGCTTTGAGTAGGTACTCCAAAGTGATTTTTGATTTTCTTTAACTCAGTTTGGACGCTAAAGTATTTACATAGATATTTTTGTTCTGAACACAGTGGTATATTTTTGTTCCCCATAGGACAAATAGGTAAAATGTTATTAATGTTTGAAAATGGCGAATGTTGGTGTTTTTGGGCAACTTTTTGGAATTGAAGAAATTGACAACTTTGGAGTCTCAAAGTGAAGCCAATATTGATACCAGAAAGCTGATTTTTGACAGGTAACCCCTTCATATGTTATACTCAGAGGTGCCAACCCCCTAATCTTCTTGTCAGTATTTCCGGACCCGTTTGTCAGTATTTTTTAACACTTGTCAGTATTTTTTTCTCTCGCAAAACCCAGCCTATAACACTTTAAAGTAACGACAGGCTTCTCTCTGAAACAACAGGCTATTTTCAGTCCTCTAAAATCCCGATGAAAATCAGCTTGTTGAACACCACACTTGTTTTACTCTAAAATCACCATGAAAATCAGCTTGTTGAACACAGCGACGTTCAGTGAGTGCAGGAGTACTATTCTGAGACCAGAAACCGGTACAGAAGCACCGCTGGCAAAGATAAACGATCGGCAACTTCTCCTCCGTATTTTAAAAAAAGCTACCATATTTCCGTATTTTATTCCCTTCGCCGGAATTAAATACGGTCAATCCGTACTGGTTGGCACCTCTGTATACTCCAAGCCCAATTTTCTTCAGGCCTATCCCATGTAAAGTTCAGCTGTTTTGGTGCTTCAAAGTTGGGAAATCATCAAATTCGCAGTGCGTGCCGCCAAATTATAGGCCTACTAGTGTACTACTACGCTCAGCACTCGTTTTGCTGAATAGGCCTACAAGTTTGCCATGGCCACAAGATAACCCGAACACCGTTTGTGTACACTTTTCTGTGGCAAAGCGCACCGCGATAGAGTAATGCACAAATTAATAAATACCCTAGTTTTATAAAGGAAAGTCTGCTCTTTATTTCTTGCTAATTTTTAAAATTCTAGTTAAAATCAAACTTACATCAAAATCTCTGTAACCACTTTGTTCGGCTCGTAACAACTCTTTCACACATCAGAGCCCGCCATATTTGATATTTGAATGAAGGTAAGTATCCGAACTTCTCATTGGTTCTTATTTTTAGGCCATCCAATGAAATATATTAAAGCACTTAGATTTTGAAACGAGCCACCTCGCAGCAGACGCTGCTGACATTTTGTTTCGCAGCGTCATTCAGCGCTCGGATAGGGGCGTATTCAAAAGCTGTTTTCTCGGAATCTTTCGCATAAACATGCATTAAAAACAACACAGATGCAAAGATAAAGCTTTCAATTTTTTTTGGAATACAGCCAGTTCGTTTTTATGCAGTTTTACATTAATAATAAGTGTTGAAAGTGAAGTCAAAACTGAGTCAAAACTGCCGAGCGTACAAGAGCCAATGAAGGCTTTGGAGTACCTACTTTGAGCCAGATTGGTGATTTGGGGAAAAGCGTATATATAACATCCATTATTATTATGATCCTTATTATCTCAAATCCATTCAAACTTTAACGAAAAACAAAACACTCACTCCAAGATTTTCCAAAAGAACCATCATCAATTCATTGCAAAATGGCAAAATCTTGAGACCCAAAGCTCGGCACATGTCTCCTACAAGACCCACAGCTGCTAAGCACACCTGCAAAAGTACATTATACACATGTAACCGCTATATACATGTAAACAGCATTTCATACAAGTTAGTAGAGACCAATGACGAACGGGATAAAAAAAGTGCCAATACTTATGATCTGAAAGTCATTTATTATCGCACTTACATTCTGTATTACAAGAAAGTAACAACTCTTCCAATGTCAGACTTGGCTACCTTAAAAACTTTTTGAGTACTACAGGAATCTCAAAACCAGATTTTGGAAGCTTTGAATTAAAAATTCAAGGAAAAGTGACGAGCTTCAATGCATGTTTACTAAACAAAATCTATTACAAAGTATAAAATTAAAGGAAAAGTGAAGAATTCAAATCAACATTTTGCAGGACTTTCACATAAGCAACACATCACACATACTTCAGGTTACAATTTATGTATGTTTTTGGTACCAGTGGCTTTCATCTGCACTTGGAAAAGGCTTTTAATGGGTGTATGTCCTTTAGCAGCTTCTTTAAACTATTATGTAATTGACAATACATGCTTTTGCAGACTTTGTGACCGCCATCAGCAACAGTGAAGTCGATATTGCACAAAAAGCATCTTGCAAACTCTGGCCCGAGATGTTAGTCAGACAAGGTTATTTAGTTAGACAATGTTACTTTTCGTTGAAGACTTTCAAAAAGCTTTCTTTCTGGCTTGCTGCTTAGCTTTTGGTTCATCTATAACTGGATCGACGTAACGCCTTCATCACTGCTTCACTTATTTTTTACGTTACTACACGGCACCAGACATGCCTACCCTCAATTTGAAGTTTCCGTATTAGCTTTTTCAAATTTCAGTATTACTATTACAATTTCCGTATTTACTTTTACTACCTATTGTTTTTGCACTCATCCTTTTTCGATATTATGCGAAGAATCCAGTGATAGATTGATTTGCTGCCACAATGTTCTTTTTCTTCTCCAAAGCCTCGTAATTCTTCATATACTGTGGGCCTTCCGCGTGCCGCTTGATGTCGTTCATATCACCGGCGGAGATGCCAAACTGGTTGGCACAAATCGTTCTTTTGAGTCAGGGCTGCCGCGAAAAACTAAAGGACACTTTTCCGAATACGAGGCAAGAAATGTCTGCCCCTTGCGCGTTTTTTTCTGAAGATTCAGATTCACAATCACTTTGCTTAGCCATTCTTTTGAACGCCATGTTTTAAATTCTGTCTCACGAGCACCGATCTTTACTGCGACTGTGCAAAAACGGGTTCGGCAAACTTCGGTGCCTCTACCGGAAACTTCGATGTCACAGGTCTCCACTGCGACTGCGCATTGCGGCATTAAACCTTCGGAAAAAGGTCATGCGGTGCATTACCACAGACCAACAATTTCGATTTTTTTTCTTTATCATTTTTTTAAATTTCCGTACCGTAAAACAAATATCCGCATTTTCTGTAGCACTTGCCGAGTTTTTCAAATTTCCGGAAAAAATACGGAAATTCCGTACCGGTAGGCATGTCTGCGGCACTGAGCAGAATGGCGGAAAAAGGAAACAAGAGCGACGAACGTACGATATGTGCGCTTGAGCCACCTCCTAAGGGAAGAAACTACATGTGCGTCTTTGAATCAGAAGAACAAAATTTATAAATAAAACTTGACCTTATTTTTAGCGAGCTGACCACATGACTGTACTCCAAGACAAAATTGCGTATTCATATGGCGAACAGAGTACTGTAGGGAAGTCTGCAATGTAAAAAGCACATAGTCTCACCTGGTATTCAGCATAGTTCTTCAGTCCCACCAACAGATATGGCTTGAAGGCTTGTAAATACTTTTCAAAGTGGTCTCCAAGGACTGCAACACACCATATAGCGAAGATGAAAACAATATCCATTCAGTGGTTCTTGAGATACGATGTTCAATTGACCAACTTGACATTTGGTTTGTACTGATTCATTACAATTTTAAAGTATTTTAGATAATATCTTATGCTAGTACTAGCCTATTAACTGGGTAATTCACCTGACATTTACACTTTGTGAGTAATTCAAAAACTAACCATCATTGTGATTAAGAATAAATATTCATCCGCTGTAGCAATGCATAGCATCCAGACTAGAACCGAATATAAAGTATGTAATAACCTAAAAAGATGTTATCCTATTCCAATTGCACTAACTTTGACTCCAAAGAAATCATACCTTCACACAAGGTTGACACAGCAACTAGTGCATCCTCTTGAACATTACCAGACTTGCCACTGGTGTTTTGAAACATTCTCAGCAGTGCTGTCATGATCTGATCGGAAATCTTTGGTGCATCTTCTGGTGTCATCTTACGGACCACACTCTGGAAGAACAAAGGGATATTGTCAAGCTAGAACATTGTTATGATAAGCTTATACTGTTTTGAGTACAATAAATAACATAATCATGTACATAACTAGAACAGCTACCACTTTAAAAACTTGTTTTAAAAAAAAAAAAGAAAAAAAAAAGCAAAAGTAATGAACAGTACCAACCTGTAGCGTGGCACATAATAGAGACTGCAAGTCATTGTATTGAACTCTATCATTTGTAGACTGGATAGCAGGTTCCATCCCTAGAACCCTCTCAAGACGTTCCAAAATGATCACTGTGGTTTTCTGGACTATTAGATAGCAATCCTGAAAAAAAGAAGGAAAAATTTACCCTTTACTGGGCACACATTTGTCTTTTTTTTTAAAGCTATAAACAGGCAAGAAATTTTTATAATTTTAGAGATATTTCGGGGTACGTTAGTAAAAATACCACATCTTAGGTATTAGTGCATAGATTTAAATGAAATAAAATGCAAAATGAACAGAAATAAATTCTCTTTTGATTATCTACCTTTTTATGCTTCTCTTGTTATGTCTTTTTTTTATTACTCCATGTGTTTACAAAAAAAAAAAGTTTAAAAAAGTCCAAACAAGCCTCCTCCTCTTCTTTACTTCCCTGCCCATCTGAAAGATCGGATGCATGCATGCTATTGACACTAATGACTAATGTTTGTAGTTACTGATCTCTTATTAATGCCTGATAAATGGAAGCCTGTAAACCCTCCATCAGTTGAAGAATCCAAACCATCCATTTTAGACACTCACACAAAAAAAAATCGAAAAAACAAAAAATCGAAACAACTAACGCATCA
The DNA here is from genome assembly GCA_036898135.1 of Oncomelania hupensis. Lineage (NCBI taxonomy): Eukaryota > Metazoa > Mollusca > Gastropoda > Littorinimorpha > Pomatiopsidae > Oncomelania > Oncomelania hupensis. The sequence goes on along the minus strand of CM072512.1, from coordinate 59,921,010 downwards.
AAGTGAAAACTTGTGGAAATGCAGTCGATTGTTTTCACAACAGATTGAGAATAAACCGAAAGTCAATTGCCGGAAGTCTCGCAATCTTTTAAACAACACGACAATATAACCAGTGGTTGATACGGACGCTTTTGGGCGTTTTGCCCGTTTAGACCTTTGGCCGCTTTTGGCCGCTACGCCCAGTAAAGGGTTAATCAGAAAACTTAAAGCCCATATGACCAACATGCTCCTTATGGAACTCACAATATTTAACATGAAAATGACTGCCAAGGAAAAAAGAAGGAAAACAATGGCATTAAACTACAAATATCAACTTTGATCTTTCTATGCTTTTGACATTTTAGATGACCTTGACCTCTGGCTCCAAATACACTCACGTAATATGAAATAAATTATAGCAAAAGTTGTATTATGCCAAAACAAAATGCCAAAAAAACTGTGTTACGTTGAAACGCGAAGGATAGTATGTCTGAAACGCGCACCATAGATCTAATCGTTTCGCTTTGCAAAGAAGTATTCAATAATAGAGTTTATTTACCTTTTATTTGTGTTTGCATTGTGGTTAGAGGAAGTTTTGTATAACGTTGATGATTTTCGTTAGTCGATATTATTGGAGAATTCTCTAGATTTGCGTGTTTACGGTCGATCGAAGATTCCCGATAAATGTAGATGTGTGAGAACATTCCTGGAATGTGAAGAAAGATGTATGACGTAAGACAGTGACGACGAAGTTTGAAGCGATTGGTTAAATTGCGTCATACTCGATTGTTCCAAGGTGTTCTGGAGAAGAGAAATGCTATATATGTGCCGCACTGTTTCAAAAAAGAGAGAGTGTTGTTGATAGTGAGTTGGAAAGTAAAAAGTTGAGAGTGGAAAAGCGATTGTATGCAGTTGTTGATGTGTGCTGAATAAAAGTGGAAAACTTCATACGACTACTCCCGACTTCTTGATGATTGGACGGGTTGCGTGGATAAACGAATCTGAGTTAAACCTATCAGGATTTCAAGCATCGGGGCTGAATCAACTACTGATAGAAAAACACCAACATCGAACGAGCGTAACACAGTGACCTTTGGATGACCTTGACCTTTAATGACTTCGACCTTGGGATGACGTTGATCTTCATGAGACCTCTCATGCTCATGTATAATCAAATAACCCAATTTTGCATACTATGTGTTAAATAGAGCAACTCCACAGCATGATCTATTTTTTTTACGTTGTTGCAAGACCTAAAATGACCTTGACCTTAAAGATCAATGTAAAACCGCAAGACCTTCAAGATCAACTAAAAAATGGAACATATATGAAAGATCAATCTATCATCTCCAAATACAAGTTTGTACTTTAGATCTCTCATAGTTATCATGCATTAAAGAATCACAAGTTCAATATAACCTTTAAAAATAAGTAGAATTTTGTGAAAAAGTTTTTTTAAAAAAGAAAAGAAAACATTTGATAATCTTGTGATTTTGTAGTGAAGTCATTCATTCACTGATCATTTTTGAAGTCACTTGCATATACACCATCTTATCCAGTTTGGTTGTGATAGCTGAAATTGGTTCTGAGTACATAGCCACTTTAAAGTTTTTCGCACAGACGGGGTGGACTATTTAGGACTCGTCTTGCACAGTACAAACGACTTTTTTTTTGGTGGGAAAGAGGGGAGGGTGAGGGGGAGGAGGGGGCAGTGTGAGGGGGAGGAGGGGTTGAGGAGGCTCGCATTACTAAGCACGAAAGAGTCAAAAAGTGAAATTTTGTGAAAATTTGTCAATTTGTGCAAGGAGGTAGAAGAAGAGGGAGACCGAAAAAGAAGTGGGAGGACAACATTTGAGAATGGACTGGCTTGACACTTAGCAAAACCATCAGGGTTGCTGAGGACGTGGAAAGATGGAGTACGCTGGTTAAACAATCATCTGTGGTGCCCCTACGACCTCCGAGTTACGGGATAGGATAGGATAGGATTGTCATTTTGTACTAACATGTTGACCCTTGACCTTGAAGTCATTCATTTACTGATCATTTATGAGGTCTCATGGATAAAAACCATCTAACCATGTTTGGTTGTGACAGTTGAAATAGGTCCCAAGATATTAATCAACTTCAACATTTTGCACCTCCAGGTGGCGGACAGTGGACAGACTGGATGGAGGGAGACTTTTTTTTAAAATAAATGCCATTTTGCACGGGTGCCACCAAGAAATTTTCCAAAATCTGAAGGCAAGGGTCCAGGGCCGTCCAGACCCCGATGGGGTCCCGGCGTAACGCCCTGGTAGGAGGTTAGGGGGGCAACCAGTCCATTCTCGAATGTTGTCCTCCCACCTCTTTTTTGGTCTCCCTCTACTTCTACCTCCTTGCACTGTGCCTTGCAGCATGGTCTTTGCAAGGCCTGATGATCTGGTGACGTGGCCATACCATTGGAGTTTCCCTTTCTTCACCACTGTGAGCAGGTCATCGTGTTGTACAATGGCTCGTGTGAAGGTCTGTCGGACTTCGTCGTTGGTTATGTGCTGTATATATGACATGCCCAGAAGTCTTCTGTAGCACCTCATCTCCATGCTTTGTATTCTTCGGTGTAGATCTGCTGTGAGGGTCCGTGTTTCGCAAGCGTATAGGAAGATGGAGATGACAAGAGAGCGCAGCAGCCTTACCTTGGAATGTAGATTTATGGTATTGGCTTTCCAAATTGGCTTCAAACTTGCCAGGGCAGCAGTTGTTTGTGCGATACTGGAGGACTTCCTGTCGGGACCCATTGTCTGATACAATCAGACCTGCCTACCTTATGCATTACTGATCAGTAGTCTTCCATGTGAATTTCATTAATTTTGCATTTTCCTTCAGTAATTCTACAGACATGAGGAAACGTGATGTTTCTGAATAACCAAGGTATGAATAAATTCACGGCACGTTTACTACTTAAAAAGCACACAAAAACAGTTTTTAAAAATAAAAGGATAGCAAAAAGAAGGAAACAATAACAGATTTTAAAATGATTAATTATTATCATGAGAGACCATCGCATGCAACAAAAGATAAACCAGCACATCCCTGACCCAGTTGTGATGAAGGATAACTGTTCCACAGGAGTTTTATTTACATTACCGGTGATTGACTCAAATGTAATTTTAATGATAAAGATGTGTAATTCACATGAATAGGCACTACACATAAATTAATTCAAAGTTTGCCTTTTTTTCTTTTTTTTTCTTCTTTTTTTTAAGTTTCATCAGCTGTCAAAGAAGGACTTGTTACTGTGAATACGTTTACTTTCCCAATAACAATAGCACATTGTGAGGTTCATTTAATTACAGTTGAAATCGACCACACTGAAAAGACTGTACCCTGTAAAAATTTTGCGTGGTTTTTTTTTTAAAGTTTATATTGTGCCAGCTGCCTTTAGTAGGCACATTTGAGATGGTCCAGCTCTTCTTGCCTGACATATCTGGTGTCTTCATGGCAAGATTTGGGGACCAGTCGCTTACAGTCGTTTGCTCCTCCATGCCCAACTGAGAAGTCAGAGTCGCCCACAGAACAGTACAGTATAATTCTGGGCCACGTTTTTGGAAGCCACAAGACAAGGCCAAGTCCTCGTCTAATCCGAACGAAATACTTGCAACTGCAGCTTTATCTTCTTCTTCTGTACTTGAGCTATCTCTACACACTCAGACTCTTCTGATTCGTGGTCTGTCTCATGTAAACGTGCAACTTTAGCCCGATTAGAACTTTCTCCACTCGCCATTTTCACTCAAGACCAGCGCGACAATCTAAGCTTGTAACGTTCGAGCATGTTCATTGGTTCACGACGTCCAATCGCAACTCTCGAAACACTTGCTCTCATGCAAGGGCGGTTACTCTATCGGCTTCTAGGCCTAGCAGACAACAATTTAACAAGTTTACACGGCTCTAAAAATTGCGTAGTTTTTCGATCGTTTTCTCCGTAATTTTGCATAAAATTTCGTACTCCCGTATTAGAGGGTAAAATTCCGTACAATTACGGAAGATTACGGAAGGGTAGGCAGGTCTGTACAATGGTTCCTAAATATTTGAAGCTATGCACTGTGTTGATGGATTGGCCTTGGACTTTGATGTCCGTGCTGATGCCACTGGTGTTGTTGGTCATCATTTTAGTCTTCTCTGCACTTATTTCCATTCCATAGGCTCTCTGGAGGTGGTGTCAAGCCTCTGTACTAGCTGTTCAAGTTCTTGTTCCTCTCTAAATCCATAATGTCATCCGCAAAACACTTGCTCATAAAATTAGGGCTTGTCTCATGTGATTTCCAAAACTTGCAAGTCAAATATCAAAACAATTTAGATTTTTTCCATAAAACGTTTCTCACCTTTGGACTGTTTTGACAAGTTCCATCAAAGCTATTGCTGCATTTCGAAGATTATCTGGTTATCAGCTCTGTACCCCACATATTATAACAGCTAATTTCATCAAATATTTAAGCTAAGATTGGAGGAGTTTTATATCTTCTGATAATGATCACTGCTGTTAGTTTCACTATTACCACATAGTCTTGATCTGCACATATACCACTTGAGCTTTCTATGCCTTTTCAAGCTGATCTTTGCTTCAATCTCGCACTATCAATATGCATGTTGTATCACCAAAACATGGTGACTTGACCTCATGTATCTCATGTCATGTCTGATCAAAACTGACATGGGTTAAAATAAAATTCCAATATAAAATGTTTGTTTCTCATCTAAATGTTTTTCAAGCACTCAAAGCCATATGCTGCATATGAATGGGTTGCCAATCAGCTCTGTCATACATCAAAAAAAAAAAAAAAAAAAAAAAAAAAAAAAAACTCATGAAAAAAAAAAAAAAAAAAAAAAAAAAAAAAAAAAAAAAATGAAAATACAAAAAAAAAAAAAAAAAAAAGCAATACACACCAAAACATGGTGACCTTGACCTTCAAAAAAAAAAAAAAAAAAAAAAAAAAAAAAAAAAAACTCAACACCAGAAACTCAACACCAGAAAACATATGCATAGGTCCAACTGGCCAAAAGTAAAAAAACTGAAAGGCCGGGGTCCAGGGGCCGCCTAGGCCCTGGCGGGGTCCAGAGGCAGCGCCCTTATTGAGGGCCAGGGGGGCAAAGACCCCCGGAAAAAACCCGACTTTTTAGCATTTGAAGAGTTAATTTTCTAATAGATTTAAAAGGCTCTTTTTCAATCTGAACAAAAGGAACAGTGTAACGTTTGTTAGGAAAAATAAGTTTTAAAAAAAAGTTTCATTTTAAAAGACAAAATGTTGCTTAAAAATGTTACTAAATTTAAAACTACTCAACTACTTCTAAACTGCTAAATGCTGTTGGCAGAAGTATTCAAGCAGCCTAGGCCTTTTATTTCTGAAGTTTCTTATGTCACTGGATGCTTGCAGCGCAGCTCTCTTGCCACCATTAGGATACGTTTTTCTAGAAGCTGAAGCACTCTGGGCATTGCTGTTTCTAGAGGCATCAGCAGCACTATTGGCAGATGTAGCAGCAGTAATGTTGGCAGAAGTAGCACCAACACTGTTAGCAGATGTAGCAGCAGTACTGTTGGCAGATGTAGCACTAACACTGTTAGCAAATGTAGCAGCAGTACTGTTGGCAGATGTAGCACCAACACTGTTAGCAAATATAGCAGCAGTACTGTTGGCAGATGTAGCACATACATTGTTAGCAAATGTAGCAGCAGTACTGTTGGCAGATGTAGCACCAACACTTCGTATTGAATCAAATTGTGCGGCAAAATATCTACGGGGTTTACACAATTGCACAACACGGGCTGTTTCCGTTTCCTGTCAGCAAAGAAAGATTGCCTTTTTATTTTTAAAGAGTGGTTTTCGTACTCTCCTCATTACATTGGTATTTTGTTGTTGTTTTTTTAGTTTTTCAAAAATACGGAATATCCGTTTTAATAGATCTTTAAAATACGGTTTCCGTCTGGAAACGGAAAAAGTTGGACCCCTGCATATGAAAGATCAGTCTATCATCTCTAAACACAACAAGTATGGACTTTATATCTCTCGTAGTTTAGGGTCTCAACATCACTTTAAAGTACCTATACTGACTCTGGACAGCTCCCTTGACTTTGGAGTGAGGTTGGCCAAATTTGCACAGTGTGTGTCTCATATCTATCATGTACCAAAGAATCAAACTATTAATAACCTAGAAAAAAAAGAAATTGTGTGACAAATTTTCGTTTTATGATTAACATTTGTTGACTTTGTGACCTTGACCTTAATAACAATAATATTTATATAGCGCCTTTTCCCTAATGACATCAGTTCAAAGTGCAGAAGCACAAAATCTTGAAGTGAAGTCATTCATTCATTCATTGATCATTTTAGAGGTCTCATGAGTATACACCATCTTACTATGTTTAGCTGTGATAGTTGAAATAGGTTCCCAGTACTTAGCCCCTTTAGAGTTTTTGCACAGACCGCAGAAGGCGGACAGACTGAAATTTGTTTCCGTTGTCATTTTTGGACTATTTTGGACTATCGTACAGATTTGCACATATCGGGAAAAAAAAATGTGTATGTGAGAGAGAGTACATACTCAAATTGCTATGCATGATTCAAATATAAAGCAGAACTTATCTACCTATCTGTTGTTTCTAGTAATCTCTGTACAATGGTTTCAAAACATGGTGACAAGCAGTAGGTTTCTGGTTCAGAGGTTTCATCAGCTGTGTCTGCACTTTCATAAGCAGCTTCGGCAAGACTTGAGAAGGCCTGCAAGCATACAAGGGACAGAAAACATTATTTCAACATAAGAATAGCAAAACAGGCAAACTACTCGAGAATTTAGTGTAATAACATTAAAACAATGAAAAAGAACAATAATTAATAACCCACATCACATGCAAACAAAGGAGGATAATGCTTACATGAAACTTAAATTTATTTACTTTAGGCTCAACTAAAAAGGTCTAACAGAGAAAACACCTAAAAGTTCACCTTTTTCTTTGACTTTGCACATTAATTGATGATCAATCAATATACCTAAATTACGAGTACGTATGCCATAAAAAACAGAAGCAAGAACTACCCATTAGATGTTTTGACTAAATGTTCCAAGAGTCAAAAGCCAGAAGAACTTGCCCAACAGATGTTGCTGGCTACACGAGGCTCAGCCTCGAGCCCCTTGATGAGAGCAGTGAGCAAAGGGTTGAGACAGTTTTCATTGAGGACTGCGTCAGGCAGCATCTCACACACTCTGCCTACAGTCCAGGCAGCTGTGTCACGCACCACCACACACTGGTCCGAGAGCAGTTCTATCAACATGGGCATGGCCTGTTCCACAATGGGCTTCAGCTTCTCTGGATCAGGACCTTCTAGGATTGAGCCTGAAAATGACAACATTGTACTGTAGAGCCGACCTGCCTACCACAAATTTATGCTTTCAGGGACAAACACGACAAAAATCAAGGACACACAGTGACACTCCAACTTTCAGGGACATATCAAGAAGACACCGCAGCAGTTTTTACTTATTACAAAACTGAACACACTAGGTTGATCAGAATTTGCTGCTGTGGTCTTAAAAAATGTGAGGATCTTTTAATTTCCTGTTGCTGTTCAGAGATTTTAGTGTTTTCTTTTTAAAGTTTTTCTGTCTCCATAATGTCTCTGACAATCATCTTTCCTTCCAGATTTGACCGAAAAATCACAAGCAGTAAGTTCACAAAATGCAAAAGTGTCAGTATTTTCCCCATGTTTAATGAACAGCCACTTCTCCATGTAGTCTGTTTTAAATGTGAAACGCTTCTTTGCGAAGTATACTATCATCGCAGGCCACTTTTCTTTTAGATAATGCAACTTTCTTTTCTTTTATACCATCAACGCATGCCTTTTAAAATTTTTTTTAAAAGACAACGCCATTGTTTTTTACTTGTAAGTTTCCGCGATGCAGCTGCAAGGACTGCACATAACTATCAACACAAATAGAACGCAATACGCATGGGCACATTTGGTACTGTGACCTCAGCAAATTTCGGAGCAAGCGGAAATGTCTCTACACAGTCTATGGTGACAAGTGTACCTAGTGTGTACACTTGCACCAAAACTTTCTCACATAATGAGTGGACTATTTCCCGGGACATGCCACCAAAAATCGGGACTGGACACTCCATGTATATTTGCGATTTTAAATGGACAAATACGGACCCCTCCGGAAATGTAAACAGGCCTGGTAGTGGCAGGTAGAATCCTGAAACTTGACACATTCTGAAGCTCTAAGCATGAAAATATTACATAGGTCTGAATGTATCATAGATGGGAAAAAATCTTAACAAATGCTGGACAATTAAACAAGTTTCAGTCCAATGCTAAGCAATGTCTTTTTAGCATAAGATTAATGAGCAATAACAAGTATTTTATAACTGCAGACTTACCAAAAGCCATGACAGCTGCATCTCTGAACCTCCAGTCACCATGTTGTATGTGCTCTTTGACAAAAGGCAATACATGTGGCACAACGTCATCTTCACAGCATGTAGCCATCAACATTAGGCACACTCCAGCAGCCTTGCAGGGGTTCCACTCATCGTCATCATCATATTCTTCCTGTAAAGCAAATATGAATCTACAATAAACAAAATAAGTTATCCATATCTTACAAAATGTTAGTTCCAAAGGTTATTTTCAGGTACTTTATCCATTTAATAAAATATATCAGTCACTTGTGGAAACTTTAGGCTTCAAAGATCAAACTAGAAGGGTAAAGCCCATATGTGACCCTCCACCACGGGATGAGTCGTATTGCGCCTCAGTCCATTCCGAGCAATCACTGAAAATAGGTGCAGGGGGTGTGGGTTGTCGGTTTGGAGATTTTAGTTGTTGCTGATTCTTTAATCATTTATGTACATGTTTCCGTTGGAATTTTGCTAAAATTCACTTCTAAAAGTATTATAAATGTGTTTTAAAAGCACCACCTATCCCGTTTTGTGAGAAAATCTTGCCAAAACCACTTCTTTTGAACAACCTGTCCTCCCTATGCTTTTCGAGTCGACCCGACGTACTATGCACCGATTGAAAGGTCTTTGTCTCAGCTTTTAAACTATGTAGAATACGATTGGTTGATTCGAAATAGAAAGCTAAAACGATAGGCTAAAAATAATAGTTCTCCGGGAATGCCCCTGTAAACAAATCGTCACCATGTAGGGGAAGCTCGCTCCACGATTGGCTAATATCTGCGCGTGACGTCAACCAACCAACCAGCAGGAAGGTAATTAAAATTTTGCAACATGGCGCTGCTCGTGGCGTCTCCGAAGCTTTCGTCGCAAAAGCGTTGAATTCGGCCAGAGATGCAAATATTACGGACCAAAAAGATTCAGAAGAATTAGAAAGTCTGATAAGAGAGTATTTTACATCTTTAGAATTGGAAGATACCGGTGATTTAAGCGAGGACGAGGAGAAAAGTGATGATGAAGTGAGTGGTGGTGTCGAAAGTGATTGTGATGGTGTAGGCCTAGAACACGAAGAGGAAACTAGTGACACAGACAACGAAATGCATCATTTAATTTTATTTTTATTTTTGGGGGTATCAGAAACTTAAAGCTTTATCTGCTTGGAAAAGAACTAAAATTGTATGTCTCTTGGTAAACATTAATTTAGGATACTTTCATGGTGGCTTGTGATTAAAATCACCCACCCCCCACCCCCTGCCCCCCGCCTCCTGAAAAAATTAAACAATTTTTAGACCACATACTTTTCTATTTTATGCTGCTATTTCATACAAATTGTTGACATTTGCTCATTTGTAATGATTTTAATATTGTTATGAATAAAATTATTATAGTAGTAGCAATCGGCCTGCATAAAAATGTTAACAAAGTAAAACATGCATTTTAACATGTATTTTTAAAAAAGGTACAAATAAAAGTACTTCATACTTTGAAATGAAAATGTGTGTGTGTGTTGTTAATGCTGTGCTAGATTACAGTGCCAAATTTCATTAAGATCCATGCATGGTTGCTAAGGACATTACTGTCTTAAAGTTTGTAAACACAAATTTCAAGATTTCTCAGAATCGCGTTTTTGAGGGGGGGCAAAGTAAAAAGCATGTAGCTCCGAGACTATTCGTCGGATTTTCAAACGTTTTTTTCCATTGAAATTGGCATTCAAAATACTTTATGATAGCACAAATAGCTCAAAATGACCCAGAGGCACAATAAGACTCAAACCGTGGTGGAGGGTCACATATTACTTGTATGTTCCTTATAGAACTTGAAAATGAGTGCCCAGAAAAAACAACATGAAATGGTGGCATTAAAATGCAAAGTAATACTGACTGAGCTTTCTATGCTCTATGCCCCCCCCCCCCCACCCCCCCTCAAAAGTGACCTTGACCCTCATGTGGTTTCTCAAACATGTCTTATCAAATAACACAATGTTGCATACTATGTGTTAAATAAACAGTCATTCCACAGTACGATGATATATTTTTTTAAATGTTATTGCAAGGTCTGTGTAATTTAACTGCAACAAGCACTTTTTCATGACAATGCAATGTACTCTTTCATGATTTGACTTTATAATAGGAAACAACTTTACTAAGATCGATACGCAACAAGTGAATCCAACTGCCTTTAGCTCGATGTGTGGTATACATGTGTTGCGTGTAATCACATCTCACACTCACAACTGATTCGTGAGCCCCGCTCATGTATTTTTGCAGAAGAAATCAAATATGCACTATCGTTATGAAATTTTATGTTAGCCAGTACGCTAGGAAATACATAAGGAATTCATATGCATAAAAGATAGATATTCATTATAGGATTTTAGGGTCCAGGAATCAGGACAACAAAAATATTCAAAATCAGACTAGAATGCCAACGTTAAAAAATGATAAAAGATGGACATAAAACTAGCATTACAAATGAAATTTTACCAAGTATACAAACAAGATCACATGACTAATATGCGATAAAATAAACCAACATCATGTAAAAATGTAACAGGCTTTGACTCTTGCAAATTTTAAAAAAAAACAAAAAACTTTTCCTCTCATCAATCAGATTAGCACATTCAGACATAAAATAGCGGACGGACAATAATTCTTTTACATGCAAAGCCTCATTGTGGTTCTTCTCCTTTCAAAAGGAAACTATGGGTGGCATAAGTATGCCTAATATGAAGGCGAGCCAACAGAGTTTCTTCTTTGTGAGTGGACGAAAGTTATGCAAAGAAGCAGACAAATCTGGAAGAATTTAAAATGAATTGTTATTGATTCGATCAGACCATTTGGTCAGCTAGAGATGTTAACAACAATGATACTAATAATAAGTGTACAGTGCTTTTTTCTAATGACATCAGTACAAAGTGCAGTTCTCGTGCATTTATACTTAACGTTAACATCAAAACGTGGATCGTTTTGAAAAAACTGCACTGCCAATTGTTCAACATAAACAATATTATGACAATGTTTCAAGGAACGAGAGAGGAGATAATACTAGCAGCCATTAAGAACAGTGATGATTCGGACAGTGTTTTGGGGGCATAAGAAGAAGGCAATCTTGTGCAAATTGATCCAAGAAAGAAAAGCTACTTGCACATTGATTTTGAAGTATTGGAGAGTGTGATTTGAGTGATAGTGATGTGGACACACATTAGGTTTTAGTCAATACAGTGCCACCGTGTTTATTTTTCTTCTGATTTTCTAATGTTTGGTTGTTTTTTTAATGGATTTATGTGCAAGACACAACAAATCATACATCCCTTAACAGGAAAAATTAATCTTGACTTTAATTAAATTGGTTTCAGTTCAATATTTGTTGTTTTAACTTTTTAAAATTTTGTGTGTGTACAGTGATGTTGCTAGAAATTTTCAGCATAGGTCATTTGGCCGATTCAGTCACAAACCTTTAGGACATTTTGAAAATCTTTCAGCCATCATTTTGACTTCTTTCCAACACCAAACTAGGGGCCACTGATAAGTTTCGTTTTCTTTTTCGGCGGCATTTCGAAAACATAAAAGTTTTATTGCCGGAAGCACGCCGTTCACAACAAGGGGAGTCACTCTATCTCTGCTGATGTATGTGTCGTCTGCTTGGCGCTTCCGACACGCGATGTCCCACAGTAACTCGTAAAACCTTTATTTAACCGATAGAAAATTAATATGGTCAGAAGCAATAACGTCGAAACAGACATGAGACAAAGCAAAAAACGACCAAAGGGTACCCGATTGAGGCATAAAACCTTAGGACAGCGGGCCAATCAAAACATGACTCTTTCCGACATTTGGGAATTTTATCGGTGAATGGCCGATTTGCCAACGAAAACGCGGATTTGCTTCTCTTGAGTTGCATTTTTCTAATTAGGCAATGTAAGGGCGGTCTGCCTGAAAAACGGTTAAAATCTGTGCAATCTAGCCCATTGTGGCTGAAACTGACCAATTTTTAAAGAGGGAAGAGCTATCGCAGAGTGCTTGCTTTTTATTCCAACAAAATGTAGTTGTATGATTACATAACAAATACCTTTTGTCTTACGTGAGGTGAGTCACCAACACCGCCAGACCATTACTGCCATAGGCAACATTTGTATTGTATCGCAGCGGCATGGAATGCACCATGCTACACCTAGTACGTCAACCTTCCAAAAGTAAATGCCCAACAGCTTATGCCTACTGTGACAGTCAGACACACACTGCCATGAAATGTCACAGGAACTATCGTCGAATGGTTGTCCACGCTGAACAACTTGTACGACAACCGCCATTACAACTTCTGTAGACAACTGAATTCAAACACTTGCCTGCGGCGGCTGTCGGAAACGAAGCCTTTTTGGCTGACCATAAAAGTAATAGTTACTTTTTTGACATGACCATGTGGAGCAATGTTCCGCATAGATATCACTTAAATGAAGTGGGCGGCGAACTACTAGCACGCAGGCTTTGGGAGAAAACCAATGCGCATTCAAGTGGGCAACCGGTGAAAAGAAAACAGGTGATACAATTTTTTTGACACCCCAGACTTTTTTCTAAGGCGGACAACTTCTTTGTTAGGCGGAAATTCGTTTTGCTTTAGGCAGAAATTTGTCTTTAGGTGGAAAAATCCCATGCTTGGACATGTCCTGAAGATTGGGAAAGCGTATCACTCCACTGGAGGAGTTCAGTGGCGCATTGACCGAAACCTTGATGTCTCAATCCACAAACGGCCTGCCGGGGCCGCTCTTCAGAAGCGTATGATCCAATGCTCTTTTTGTCAGGCATTCCACCAACAAGGTCCCATATTTCATCTTTTTGATCTCACCATTACTGGAAATCACTTGCAGACAGCAAACATGGACCATTTGGCCAATAGTCTTAACAGGATCTTTCTCTCCCATCACAAAAAAACAAATCCAATCACACTCCTTCAGTCCTTCAAACCAACACACCTCTTTAGTCCTGACTTCTAGACAAAAGGCAGTTCTCCCCCTATGGTCTTTAAAAAAAAAAAAAAAAAAAAAAGTGGTTACCATGTTTGAATTGTTTATTTATTCCCCCTGCTCCGCATCATCCAACAAAAGCATGCGCTGTAAAATCCAGCATGGAAACGCACCAGGGCTACAGGGGGTTGGTGGGGGAGGTGGAGGGGGGGATATATATGCAAACAAGTCTGCACTGCCACTACGGGCTTGCTCAGGTTTGACCCTTGAGCCGCAGCCTTCTAGTAGAGCTAGGGCAGTTCACGACTAGCCGCTTGGCTGACACAGGCCACGCCAGCCTCCTGTCTAGGAGAAGTCCAGGCCGAAGAGGTTTGTTGGTTTGAAGGACCGCAGTCCTTCAGTGACCTCAACCTCCAGGAGCCCATTCTCCCCTGACACAGGTCACCCTGCACGGCAAACTTAGTGTTCCAAAAAGCCACAAACACACAAAATAAATTTTAAAAGCTTAAAAAACTGTGGAAAAGGATTGATGTATCACAAAATTCACAAACTTTTAAGACCATTTAAGAATATTTTTTTATGAGGGGTCTATCTGCAGATTCGACCAAACAATTCCAATGTATATTCGCAGTTTATTCAAGGAAGATTTTCTACACAATATGAATGTCAACATGAGCTAAAAATGTTTCTTACCTGCTTGGCTAATGTTGCCAGCAGTAGGGGAACTAAATACTGTAAAGCTCCTTTCGCATAGAACATACTGGTACGTTCAGGAGGCCGACCTTGTTCTGCTGCCTATAAACACAAAAACAACAAATGGAATACCAGAACATACATTACTAGATTTATGTGTTCATGCCAAAACTAAATCTTGGGGAATTAATCCACCGATGGACATTATGTGCACATAATAGCTAATATAAACATAAATTAAATGTGTGGTACCGTTTCATATACCAGTGCATTACTTTGTCAAATTTCACACTAACTTGGCTGCAGTCAAGATATAGTTTGTCCATTTACCAGGCAAAAATCAACCACAAAATAAGCAGCAGTCTCCTACTAGGTTTTAAATAGTAACTAGAAAGGCAAAGCCAATATGACTAACATTTAAGGCTCCCCAGGCACATGACAAATTCTAACACTGTAAAGCTATTAATTCATTCACTGATCATTGTTAAGGTCTCATGGAAATACACCATCTTACCAAGAGTACTTGTGATAGTTAAAATAGGGTTTGAGATTTTAAGCCACTTGGAAGTTTTTGTTAGCATTTTGGGGCCATTTAGGACTAATTTCACAAAGATTAGCAAAAATCTGTATTTTGCTTTTAGTGGACAGGTACATAAACCCAGTGTTAAGAATACTACTCAAAACGTTAAATATGGTGAACAATTGCTGCCCCTTTGACCTTGAAGTCATTAATTTACTGATCATTTTCAAGGTCTCATGGATATACAACATCTTACCAAGTTTGGATAGGATAGATGAAATAGATTCCGAGATAAGCCACTTGCAAGGTTTTTTTTAAGGTGACTCATAACATGCAAAAATAGATCGCTGATTATCAATAAAGACAAAATGTTCATCATTTGTAGCCAAGAGTATTGATGCTATTGAAAACTAACATTTAACTAACATTTATGAACACAGATTTTCATGCTTTGGGTGTACCTGTGACATGTTCAACTTACCTCTGACAATTCGATGGCAAGATCAACTTCTTCATCACAGACAGTAGACCAGAATTCAATGCCTTGCAAAGCAATTTCATCAACCTCGCTCTCAATAGCCTCCACAGTGATCTGCAAATCAATGATAAAGCGAATTAATAAACATAAGACTGAACATTACATCACTAAACACACTGACAAAGGTAATAGTCAATAAAATCAATAAAAAGAACCAGTAACTGAAAAACTTACTGCAAAGAGTGCAGGTCCCATGTAGTGTTTCATGTACTGGTAGAACAAGGACATGATCTTGACAAGACACTGCAATGCTGCCACTCTCACCTAAAACAAAAGAGGACAGAGCAATAGAACAGTGGCGCCTCTGTCCGAATAGGGCTCTTTTAAGGCCTGTCTTAACCCTCTTTGTCGTAGAACGTTCGGAAAAAAAAAAACGCGCTTGAAATCCTACGTTTGGGAATGTACGCAAACAGCGTGGTCTCTAAGGAAGCTGCCACTTTGTTTCTATAATAAGCCTGTCATGTGATTACATCTGCCTCGTTTTCGCTAAAGTCGTTTGACACATTTTTTGCGCCGTTATGTGTTGCTGAGTGCGAGTTTCGAATTTTTGAAGTGCATGGTTCAATTGATTGGATTTTTGCAATGTCGGACGACGAAATATGGCGTCTCTTAAATGAAGACGACGACAGTGACTGTGTTTTTCATGGTTTTAGACCTGAAGATGTTGAAGAAGCTCCAGAATATGAAAGTGACCTATAAGGTTTTCTGTTATACATTTGTGCCTATATCCTGTAAGGATTTCAAGTTTAATGCAATAAATTGGGTTATGAATTTGAAAAAAATGCAAAAAATGTATTTATTGTCACATTGACTTCATATTTTAGGATGTTTACAAAATGTTTATTCATGTACCCAAAGAACCATTTTGACTTTAGTACTATTTTTACCTGTTGGAATCTTGTAATTAATTCATAATTACAGGTATTTCATGGACTATGTTAATAAAACAACAAGACAGTGTGGATTGCATGTGAATGTGTGCACAGTCAACACAGACAAGAAAACTCACTCTGGTTGTCTATACCAAGTCCTTGTGCTCTTTTAGCAATAAGCTCATCGATAAGGTTACCATCACTGCCATCATGGCCGAAAATTTCGCAAACTCAAAACCTCAAACAAAATCGATAAAAAAGTACACAAAACCACGTCAAACTTGCGAAAACGATAGCGGAAAACACACGTGAACCTTTCCGGAAGTTGACTAATCCTTCTCTCATGCACTGGAGAGTTCCTATTTCCTGTAATTTCATGACTAAAAGGTGCACTAACGAGGCGCGCATTACCGCGCTTCAGGGTTACGGGCGAGGCGCGCATTACCGCGTTATAGGACGCCAGAAGTTAATTGAAGTCTTAAAAGGTATAGTGTGGAATGTGTGTGACCGTTTACCAACATCAGAGCAATTTCCATTAGCAATGTAGGTTGTCATTTAGCTGAATAAATTCTGTATTCCATAAAATGTCATTTCAATTGAAGTTCTGAAACTGATGTTGACAAATGGACTTGGCATCAATCTTTCATTTAATGTCTTAAACGACAATTAAAATTAAATGTACTTACTCGTGTGTCTGCTGACTGAGTAGCCTCGCAAACCACCTGCATAATGAAATGCCTTTCCGTCTGTAAACACACCAAAGCAAGGTAATTGTAATATCATTTGTAATACCGCACATGTGGCTAAAAACCATTCCTATGAGAAATTTGCATTCTTTCCCTTTTCACTGTACTGTTTCAAACAACCAGCATCCCATTTTAAAGCAATGAAACGTTAAGAACCACACTGCGTAGCTGAGACTGGCCGAGGAATATGTCACCACTTCCTCAATCTCTACTGCTGGTCGTAAAGCCTAAATATTTTGCAGGGTGAGGCAACGTAGTTGAACTGTGAGGTCTCCCCTTCTTTTTCCGTTTAGTAAGGAGAAAGTGATATCATACTTCAAGAAAACCTGCAATCTGTAACCAGCACCACAGATTGGGAGGGGTGGGTTGGTGAATTAACCTTCGACCAGTCTCTGCTATGCAGTGTATATAATTGTATCTTCTCCAGGATATCATCACAGCATGCGTTTTAATAGGTACCGGCAGGCCCTTCATAGCAGTGGGTCATGCTTCTAACCTTCTAACATTTGCCCTCCAACCTCTTTGTTTCAAACTGGTCTAGCGCTTTTATTTAATGCTTTTATGCAATAAACCTTGTATGAATTTTAAAGATGTTTTATTCTTTCGTTTGAGTGCATGTTTCGCAAGCATATTATGCTGTCTCAAAAGGTGACCAAAAGGAAGCATGCAGTCTTTGAACCATAAAAAAAATATTTCGGTTATGTATTAAAGCTTTTTCTTTGCATTTATAAAAAAGCAATATAACTAGGTAATAACATATATCAACATTACACACACAAAGGTTGAAAGAAGTTTTTTATTGCTATTTTTCCACTAAAAATTGACAAAATTTTGTTGGCGCGAATGTGACATTCTGTGTGACCTGAAAAAACTCCATCTCGTTTTCAATAAAATTGAGTGAAACAAATGAACTTTTTATGTATGATGTGTTGCATTAATGTTAATTTTTAACTTTAAATGTCTTTCAGCTTTGCAAAACATTTTTATTTATGTTTAGGGGGTTTGTAAAAATGACGTGTTCGGTCGTGACCTACTTTGTCTCAACGTTGCTTGCCTTTCTTCTTAGATAGCTAAACATCCATGCTGATTAAATAAGAAACAAATCATTGACAGATTAAACATTACTTATCCTCACTAATTTATGTTTTTTTGTAGGAAAATAATAATTCTTTCATAGTAAATTTATTGTAAATTGAACGTAAGTAATTCCTTTGTCTTTCCGTAACCATCATTTCCAATCCGAAAAATTAACAAATTGATGACGATTAGTACCTTTTCACGCGGAAATAGTTACAGTGAAAGTCTCTTGAGATTTCCGATCCAAAGTTTTCATTCCAAGATGGATGCTTTGAAAAGACCATGTTAGTGTTTGTCTATCGATTTTGTTTTTTCCTTGTCACGTGCGACCACATGTCACGACCAAAGAGTCCTATCAATATTGTAAGAAAATATTTTTATCTTAACATAAACTGGTTTATTCTATGTTAAAAATTAAATTACAGATGCTATTTTACATTTTTCGCACTTAATGCACTGATGAAAATACGTGCTTTTAAATTTGCTTTCGTTTTTTACTTTTAGTGATCAAAGTAGGTACCGGCAGGCCCTTCATAGCAGTAGGTCACGCTTCTAATATTTGCCCTCCAACCTCTTTGTTTCAAACTGGTCTAGCTCTTTTATTTAATGCTTTTATGCAATAAACCTTGTATGAATTTTAAAGATGATGTTTTATTATTTCGTTTGAGTGCATGTGTGAGTGTGCATATGGTACCGTTATTTAAAAATCCGTTGTTGAAAATCACAATTTTTGTCAAAAATTGCAGCGGTGGCCAGATTTCCAAAGCAAGATGATTTTAGCCATGTTGTTTAAAACTCTCGCCAGATGTGTACTATAAATAGAACCATGCAATGGCATACATCACTGAAAAGTGCATTTCGCGATCTTTAAAATGGTGTCAAATAGTGTTTCCCCAAACGCACATATGTGCGTCAGAGACGCACAAAAACTGAAAAAGGACGCATGAAAAAAAAAAAGGTGCGTCACAAGGGACGCAACTTTTTTTTTTTTTAAACTGCCGTTATGTATCCTGGCACCTCTGAGCTGTTGTGCGCCCGAGCCGAGTAAGCGCGGTGACCGAGCTGACACGCATGCGCAGCCTTTTTGTTTGCTTCCGAAAAGCTGAAACATGTCGCTCGACACATGGCTATGAAAAACGATAACCCACAGAAATGCGGAAGACGATGCAATCGTTGAATGTTGAATCATCGTTTTCAGTTCTCCCTAGACTAGGCAATGATGATCTTGTCTGTAATACGCATTTGAACAGATTTTTTTGTCTTTTTTTTTTCTTCTGGTCATCGACTTAGTCCCCTCTAACACTAACTGCTTTTACAGAGACAATTTGTCAGTACTTGCAGACTGATGTGTGTAAATTGTCGTATGACCATTACATCAGACCTGCCTACCCCCCACATTTTTAGGAGTAACGACTTGGGACAAAAAGCGTAACATTTTGAGAGAAAATTGTAAAAAGCGTATTCACACCGCGATCGATCTATCGGTCTTTAAATTCATTATATTTCTACACCAAATAATACTAACAATCTTGCAACATTTGCAATTAATTGTAAATTAAACAGGCAGCAAGACAAGAAATAGAAAGCAAACAATGAATTTACCACACAAAAAAAGTAGATAAACTGTCTGAATTTATTATTATTATTATTATTATTATTATTATTATTATTATTACTTTAATGTACATAGTACACTAAAATAAAATAAAAAGCATAATTCAGTTGTAAAAGAAAATAAAAAAGAAAAAAGTTTTCATAAGGAGGTGTGGACTTAAGCACAACAATGAACTAAAAAAAGTAGATAAACTGTCTGAATTTATTATTATGACTTTCATGTATATGAGTCAGAAAAGCATCATTCAGATGCAAAAGTAAATAGTAATTAAAAAAAAAACAACAATAAGTTTTTATATTTTTTACTTTTTCAAAGAATTGTAGTAAGCACTCTTAATGCTGCTCAGTTGGTGATCACTATGCTTGTCCAATAAGTGCCCTGCAGGTCTTGACTTCAGCACAAGGAGTGCCTCCACAGTATCCTGCCCCATTGAAGCTCTCTGGGGTGTGGCATTCTTTCTTACTGTTGAAAACACTCTTTCGCATGGTGCAGATGAATGAGGCTTATTATTTGCTCCATTCATGTCTTGATTTTCCATTTATGAAGCGCAAATCGATTGTAAACAACACAAATCGCCTGGTCGTAGTTCAAACGGAAGTTACCGTAGCTTAGACCCGAACAGGTCACGTGACCGTTCTCGACTAATCACAAGCCCGGTCGTAGTTCAAACGGAAGTTACCGTACCTTAGACCCGAACAGGTCACGTGACCGTTCTCGACTAATCACAAGCCTTCATTTTCAGTTCCGAGTCTAGCATCTCCTTATAAGGAAGTTTTCGTACAATGTGTAGTTTTTGCGTTCGGAAAAGCGTAGTAAAATTAGGGAAATCGTAAAAATCGTAGTAAGGGCTGAAAATCGTAACAAAATACGCCTAAATCGTAACGGTAGGCAGGTCTGTTACATGTTTGTTCTATGGTCATTTTATGTGATTTTAAGGTTCCTCTAGTCAATGATGGATTTCTTTGTAACATTTATCAGAACAGTATTCCTTTTGTTGTGTTGCTTGTTTTATCATTGTATGGCTATTCTAATTTTCAAAAAAACTTGCATTGAAATCTAAGCTTTGTTTTACTTTGAGGCGTATTTGTGTGTCCGTGATGTTGGTAATTAAAATCAAGGTAAATGTAGGAATTGTAAGGGGACTCTCAAATTTTGTAAGGGGACTCTTGAAATTTTGCACCAGAGAGTCAAGGACTCTCTGAAAAAAAGGCTATGGGAAACACTGGTCAAATATGATATATAAATTTTCGTTTTAACGAATTTTATTGCAAACTAATTAATGAAATATTTAAACTACAAATACGTCCTCTTGCTGAAATATTAGGCATATCAAATAAGGTATCATTTGAAAAATAATTCATTTTTTCTTTTGGAAATTAGGTGATATGGGTATACATACACATATCGGCCAAGCAACGGTCTTACTATCTTATTTATTGTTTATGATAAGTCTATAGTTCAAGATTAAAATATGATCAAGAAATCTGAAAACATTTTTTTATTTTTTCAAAAAGTGGTAAGTCCAAATGTTGAATATTTTACGTCTCATATACTGTATGAATTATTAATATCCAACATGACATTAACCCTCTAACACGCGGAGCGACCTAGAGCGACCGATATTTTTGCTATGTGCATACTCGCGGAGCGACCGGTAATGACGTGGTCTGATCAGAGCCTGCCATGTGGAAATCTATTTATAGCAAACGTGCGAGATTCTCGCACACGTGATCGTGACTTCCTGCTGTTTCCGGCTGTGTTTTCACTGCATTTTTAGAGTGTGTAGAACGCACACAGTGAATTTTCAAAGTTTGATTAAAGTTTGAAGTTTGAGAGGCGGAGAATTATGGCGTCAGATTCTTGCAGAATCTGATGAAAATGACCCATTTGAAGGATTTTAGGAGGCCGATTTGGTACAGGTTAATGATGGAGAGGATAGAGATTTGGACTTTCACTTTGGCGATCTTTTTCTGTCGGATTTGAATAACAAAAACGATGAACAATCGGTGCTTTATTATTTGAGTCAGTGATCGTATTGCTGCATGTTGTGCAGTATGCAATGTTGACATTCAGATTTTTTTTCCAGTTGCAAAACATTGTAAAAATGTATGTGTAACATTTCATTTTGAAGAAAAATATGTGGTTGATTTATTAATAATGATAAGTGGATCATAATTTTGGGTGGTGCATTTTTAATTAATTTTTGTATGTGCATGGTGTAGCATTTTGACGGAGTTACTTGCCTTGACCTAGGAAATAGAAGCAGATAAGGCTTAGACTCCTGTGGGGCTTAGAGGGTTAAACAAATGTATTACTAATTCCCACATCTATTTTGTCGCGGGTCACCATGCTAATTTAATATTTTGTCACATGAATTTAATAAGCAACAGGAGATTAATGAAATTTATACAAAGGTAAATTGCAGCACTGTCGTGTTCTTTCTTCCCTTCGTAGACAAACTGGCCAGTTTTACTGCAGAAATGCATGAGGATGTTGCTTATAAGAGTGAACTTGCTCTGCACACAAGCAAGTTTATCAACACAGTGCCAAGGGCACTACTCTGTATCGACTATTGCACATAAGCCTGAACTTGTCCTTATAGAT
Source organism: Oncomelania hupensis (assembly GCA_036898135.1). Lineage (NCBI taxonomy): Eukaryota > Metazoa > Mollusca > Gastropoda > Littorinimorpha > Pomatiopsidae > Oncomelania > Oncomelania hupensis. The sequence goes on along the minus strand of CM072512.1, from coordinate 59,898,978 downwards.
AATAGGCATTGTGCCCCAACTTGCAGAAAATGTATAGTAACCTGCTTATTTTTAGACATGAATGAACACAAACCTCCTTATCAAAATTGGCCTTTGTGAATTCCAAGGAGTTCAGCAGAGCATTGGTAGCTGCCAAGCGTACATGGTTGCTTGGTTCTTCTTTCTTCATGCCATGAACAATGGCTGTCAGAATTTCATTACTCTGTGGCTGCAAGATTTCTGGATCCTGAAGACAAATCAAACATTCACCATTCAAAAATAAGGCAGTCAGCCCAATACGTTATGCATATGGAAAATACATGTATGTTAGAGCGGCAGTTTGGCGGCAGGGATAGCTCAGTGGTCAGAGCGCACGACTTGTGTGAGTGCGTCTTGGGCGACGTGGGTTCGAATCCTGACTTCAGCAAACTATTTTGTGATTGCTGGATATTACGGGCCAGCGCCTTGAGAAGCTCCCTGAGCTTGTAAGTGCGCTATATAAGAGAAATCTCTTTAGAGCTCGAAATTATGCAGCTACTATTTGATTGAGGGCCTAGAAGAGTCATTAGGCAAAAGAGAAAAAGCCGAACTACCAACCCCCCTTTTTTTTTGCCTTACACAAATTAAGTACATCAAAAACTGTGAAGAATCTCGCATCCTAAACATGTGTTTCATTTAGCCTATCCAAAATAGATACAAGAGGTGCTAAAAGCACTCATCCATTCACCAAATGCGGGCAGCATAAAACTTGCAACAGTTTGTTTTAACTGATCAGATCATCTCTGCCTTTTCTCAGTTAATGATACACTTGTCAAGTTTTATTGAATCATGCATTACTCCCATCATTTACAGACAAAATTCAATTTCATTTTGTGGTAATGTTAACAGACTAATGAACATGTCAGCCATATTTTGGTTGGGTCATGAGTCTAGCAGAGTGTCAGTTTGAACATTCTGGCTATCATAACTAACATAGTTACTTACAATGTCTTGGCAGATGTAGCCGATGGCTTCCAGAGTGGATTCTTTCATCATCTCTGTGGAGGAAGGGTTGGTAACATTGCGCAGCAGACACTGGATGAGATCTGGCCAAAAGTTGTGCGGCAACTCTGCGCAGGCAATGCAGGCAACGCACTGCGCTGCCGAGCTTGGTCGCAGGGTTTCTGTTCCAAGACTATCCAGAACCTGTGATAAAAAAGATTTGCTGATGTTTAACAGATGATGACTTCAGTTTAATATTCATATCATACCATGTATTGCAGGAAACTACTTGGCAAAAAATTTTTTAAAAAAGAGAAGATTTTACTCACATTCTGCCGGATGTGCGTGCGAATTTCTTCAGGGAATTGAAGCCAACGTTGCTGATGCAGTGTACGGACAGCAATATCTTTGGAATAAATAGCATTTTTCAGTTGCAAACCAGCTTGTAATCGTGACACTGGGCTGTTCCCTCCATGTTTCAGTATGTCAGACAGTGATTTCAGTAGCTCCGGCTGCAAGTCACATTTAAAAAAAATCTTAGTTTTGGGATACATATCCTCTTTCCTATATTCCAAATAAATCATGCACAAACATTCCATGGTTAGGGTTCCTATGGTTAAAAAAGTACAATTTAACTATACACAATGGAGAAAAACACAAGAGATAATACAATCCAAAAATGCCTTTTAAATTATAATCAAGCATTCACATAGACTATGAAGTCCACTGACAAAACTACTTACAACCTGGGATTGTGCACAACAATGTGCAAACATATGACAATGGTTTTGTGAAAAAAATCTGTTTTCAGGAAAGGGTTCACTTCCATTTTAAAATGTTAATTTTTTTTTTCACTCCTTGTTAAGCATTTTAACTTTTTACTGGGCACACGTTTGTCTATTTTTTAGCTCTAAACAGGAAAGAACTTTTATAATTTTAGAAATATTTAGGGGTTACCTTAGTAAAAACACCACATCTTAGGTATTAGTGCATAAATTTAAATGAAATAAAATGCAAAATGAACAGAAATAAATTCTCTTTTGATTATCTACCTTTTTATTCTTCTCTTGTCATGTTTTTTTTTTTATTACTCTATGTGTTTACAAAAAAAAGTTTTAAAAGTCCAAACAAGCCTCCTCCTCTTCTTTACTTTCCTGCCAATCTGAAAGATCGGATGCATGCACGCTACAGACACTAATGTAGGTAGGCCACAATCCATTGGTCCGCTACGCTTAGACTCGACTCGCGTGGTTGCGACCGGGTTTCAAATGCGCTTTTGGGGGTGTGCCTCTTCTCAACCAATGATCTTCCTTCTTTCTGGATGAATACCCATAATATTTACACCACTGATTGGCTGGAAATTTACCCATAAGCCAGTATGTTTTTCTTTCTTCTTTTTGAAAAAGAAATACTATTTTCACTGAAGGAAAACTGTGCTTGTTTGGAGATGAAAATCCGCAACTGAAGGGAGTATTGTCCTAAGAAATAAATTATTGATTCGTTTAAAGCATTGTTTTATCTTTTAGACTGCAAATTTTTATTCGATTTCGTTGGTCCTCTAATTTACAACAATTTTTTTTTACAGTTTCGTAGTGATCGGCAGGCACGTGAGCCGCCATACTGGAATTAGCGTTCGGTAAAACCGGTCTCAAACCGATACAAATGCTGTGTTAAATATACCAGCATTCGGCCTTTTTTTTGATATCTTTACTTACAGCAATCATTTTTCTATAAATCTGCTGAGTTTGGGCCAATTTTACTGGTGCACGAATTTACTGTTACTTGTTTAGTACTGTTGGGGTCTTAGCAATTTTCGATGCGCCAATGCACGGCAAGAGCGTCATCACGTGACCGGCTTTTGCATACTAGTAGTAGGCCTAATACTACTAAGTAGGCCTAGTCGTATCTAGTCGTATTTTGCTTGTTTCTTTTATTATATATTGTTTTAATCTCAAATGCTTGCCGTTTGCTTTTTATTTTCCATTGGTACCAGTTTTATCAAAATCGGTGCATATTTGCAGGTTTTATGACTATTTGTAAAAAGAGTCGAAAACGGTCACAATTCTGGCTTAAGATTCCCTATTACAAAACAATTAATTTTTTTAATCAGTAAAAAATTCGTATCTTTTTTATTTATTAACGTATATAGTTGATCTTGGTATCATTTTCTTATTGAATTCAAGCTCTTTCCATTGATGTATTACATGAGAGCTTATTTTCATTTTGAAAAATAATTGTGGCCTACCTAACTAATGTCAGTACCGATCTCTACCTCCGACTCAAAGTCCATTATCTGATAAATGGAAGCCTGTAAACTCCCCTTCATCAGCAGAAGAATCCAAACCATCCATTTTAGACACTCACACAAAAAAAATTGAGAAAAAAAAATTGAAAAAATGAACGTATTATCTCATTCTCAGCCTTGAGTGTGAAATGGTGCAGTTTATCATAAGGTGAAAGCACTGTTATTGTTATCTTATGAATCGTGTAATTCATAACAAACAATTCTACAAAGAGTAACAAACATGCCTGATATCACTGTCACTGCTGGAAGTTCAAATTATGTCAATTCAACATCGTCTCCCATTCGAATTGATTTTCAATCTAGAATCACGTTGTGTGCAAGTACGAGTGGAAGCTATAGGCTAATAAATATCTGAACTCGGATCCTTCCAACAGAACATAAAACACGAAAGAGGTTTAAAATAATAAATTCAAAAGAACGCTCTTGCCTTTGAATTGATTTTCAATCTAGAATCACGATGTGTGCAAAAACTAGTGGAAGTTATAATAAACATTTGAACTCGGATCCTTCCATCAGAACATAAAACACGAAAGTTAGATTAAGATAATAGATTCCAAAGAAAGCCCTTACCTCTGAAAAATTTAAAATTTGAACTATATTGGCCCACTATTTTAATCATCTTAGTCTTAGACAAGTTCTGAAGTTTCAATCTCACTTTTTCAATTTGTGACAACACCTCGATTCTTGAACAATTCTTTTAAAAAAATACCAGGCTGACAAATACACGTAAAATCGTAACTAAATGTACGAAAAATGATTGTTTTGAATTTTTCACCGGGTTGTGGCGTTAATAGGTAGCCTAGCCCTCGTGCACGTTGCTCAATCCGTTAGAACCGCCATCTTGGTTTTCAGACTGGACAAAACAAAAACTTACAAGATTTTGTAGAGCTGCTTGTTCGAGGTACTGCTGGGCGGCTTCAAGTTCACGTGTATCTGAAAAAGACAAATACCACATTCATACAAAACAAAACAATCAACTTTCATCAGATGGAGAATGTGATCGACTACTCCAACAGAAACGTCAAAGAAAATGGAGGATTGCCGGTAAAAAATACCGGCTTCAACAAGTAAGATAATTACCGGGCGAAGTTGTCTTCTCAAGGACTGTAATGAGTTCCATGTTTTCCGATGATTGATTTCCGTTGATCAGATGACAGTTTTTCGCTGGAACAATGTAAATGATGAAAAAACTCGAAGGTCAAACAAGAGAACCCATGTGAGCGCGCAAAACCTTCTCCCAGCCCGAGATTTCTAGTCAACTCTCGCAGTTTATGACTCCACGACATATGATTGGCTAAAATATATCCTTCAGTGCGGTCCTGACATTCACTTCATTTTCGATTCAATCCACTGTTAATTTCTTTATTTTCTTCTTTCTTTTATATATTATTTTATTCTTTTACTCATTTGTTTTATTCAGTCATTTGCTTTTTAATTATTTATTTATTTGTGCTACAGAAGACTTATGGCCATTTCCTCCAATAACATCAACGAAGAAGTCCGACATGGGTGTCCGGGACGTTAATCTACTCAACAGGCCATCACATAACTCACAATGTGGTGTTGTTTTTTTCCTTCTCTTTCACTTTCCCTCCGTTTTTATTTGGTTTTAGAGATGTTATAGGCTTTTAAATCCGTTTTTAATCTTTTAGCCCCAGTGGGCATATTCTTGCAACCAGCCAAATTAACAGCACTGTGTTTGGGGACGATAATTTAAATTTTAATAACGAAACAACTCACAGTGGTGAAGAAACGGAAACTCCGATGGTATGGCCACGTCAAAGAGCATCAGGCCTGGCAAAGACCCTCTTGCAAGGCACGGTGCAAGGGGGCAGAAGAAGAGTGAGACAGAAAAAGAGGTGGGAGGACAACATTTGAGAATGGACTGGCTTGACACTGAGCCAAGCCATGAGGGCTACTTAGAGAAAGATGGAGTACGCTGGTTAAACGATCATCTGTGGTGCCCCAACGACCTTCGAGTTACGGGATAGGGTATAGGATAGGATTTATTTATTTACTCATTTAGAGAGGTTTTTTTTTCTTCTTCTGATATCAGCACAATTGTTTCTATCTCTCTTTATTTTCGTTAATCAATCATGACTTACCCACATGCAGTTAGCTGTCAGAGATTATTAAAAAAGACTTATCAGATTCGCTGCCAGCCTATCGTATTGTTAAATTAACGCACGTGTGAATCAAGGCATCAGTCAACAAACAAATAAATAAATAAACAAATAAACGACTACTTAAATTAGGATTCAATAGAAAAAGAAAAATATAACTAGATTTACCGTCACTCTTTTGTTCCGAGTGTTTTAACTTGCATTAATTAATTATCTGAGCGAAGCCATGAGGGTTGCTGAGGACAGAGAAAGGTGGAGTACGCTGGTTAAACGATCATCCGTGATGCCCCAACGACCTCCGAGTTACGGGATAGGATAGGATAATGTATATATTTATCAACAACAGAAACTATGAAGTGTTACAGCAGGGAGTTTTTACCTATGTTTTTCATCCAGGAAAATAAAAATAATAGGTACAAGTAACAGTCCAAAGGAAGTTTAAAGGGAAGCAACAGCGTACGTGGATTCCATTATTCGGTTTTCTTGACGGAGTTGTCTTTCTATGGACTACCTTGTTTTCTCTCTCTCTCTCTCTCTCTCTCTCTCTCTCTCTCTCTCTCTCTCTCTCTCTCTCTCTCTCTCTCTCTCTCTCTCTCTCTCTCTCTCTCGCATTTAGACATCATAAATATCTATAGTTGATTTGATTTAAATCAACTGTGATGACCGTAAACCTTTCCTCTCCCACCAACCCCTTGGGTAGTCCTAAATTTTTTAGTATTTGTGTGTGCATTTTTCGTATCTTTGTGTGGAGGTGTGTGTTGTGTTATGTGTGTGCGTGGTGTGTGGCGCAAGTCACAGTGGGTGCACCTTAACGACATATGCGGCAGATTGGGGGTCCAGCTCCAATTGAACAACAGCCAGCAGTACGTCATCAGGGACAGTGCGGTGTTCAAGTTCTCGTTCTTATCCGCAAAACGGAGGTTGGAGATTGCTCTACCCCCTATGCTGACTATGCCTTCGAGATTTGCAAGGTCATCTGACATGATGCGCTCTAGGAAGATGTTGAAGAGTGTTGGGGAGAGTAGGCATCCTTGATTGCCAAGGATCTTAGTGGCGGCATCTGTCATAGCTGAGTTGCAGTTGGTGGTCATGGTGTTGACATCTACATCACCAGCTCCCAAAATGAGCAGTGGTGCAAATTTCCCTCCAATTGTGGCTTGGAATATTTCTGCCAACTCCGGGTCTTGCAGTTTGTCCAGGTTGAACTTCAGTCTGGTGCACTTTGCTGAGTTTACTCTCTTCAAGTAGAGCCGGAAGGACATCATCACGAGATCGTGGACACTTCCGATGTCTGCTTCTGGAAAAGTGCCTGTCCTGTCAATGTTGATGCTTGATCTGAAGCGTGTCTTGACCAAGATGTTACATTACATTACATGATTATTGCTTTAGGTCCAGCAGACTCTTCTGAGCCAAATCAGGACCGGACAACCCCTGATCTGCATAAAAGATCTGCCGAAACAACCCTAGTGGTAAAACTGAAAGCTCTCCACCAGCCAGTCACTTTACAATAAAGACATCCCACGTAGGGGACGCTGAGGCTGCACTCTAATTTATCGAACCCCCGTTTACAAAAACAAAATAGAATACAAACATCATTATAAATTATCAACAAAACACATACATATAAAATGCCTACATTGCTAAATAATAACATCATAGGAAGCCCTAGTGACCACCTGGCTGAAAGCGTCCAATATTCCCAAGCTGATCCAACAGACCTCATACACAAATAAGGAGTCTTGTCCCGGAAGAGTTTTCAGGAAAAAAGGTAGGTGACTGGTCTAGCGAAGAAGAAGATAGTATAGCAGATTAATAGAACAGAGCAGGAATGAGAAAGAGCAAATAAGAAAGACAGCGACAGTGGGAATTTAAAGCACTAAGAAAGTGAAGATGTCAATCTGATTGTGATGCTCCCCGCTGGGACTGTGCCAGGTCCGTCCTCTGGATTTTTTGTGGAGACCAAGCGTGTTTGCCAGTACCAGGTTGTTGTATCTGGCAAACTCCAAGAGTCTCAGACCTCTGTCATTTGTCTCATTGTTGCAGTGGGGTCCGTCCACATGTGTTTCCTCAGTGTAAGTTTTGAAAGATCGTTCTCTTTCACGGGTTGCTTATCGAGGAAGAAGCCTGCTGACTAGGGCAGCGTTCTATGAAGAAACTAACGCAGGGATGACTTTTAGCATTTATAATAGAAGTCGGGGGCTCTAGTCTGTGTCGCATACATTCCATCATAACGGACTTTAAAGATCCTGACGCTCATGTCCTAGACGGGTGAGTGCCGGTGACAAGAACACACCCAGCATGCACCTATAGGTCCTTCTCCCCCATCCCTGGCTGCCCAGGATTGTGCTCAGTTGTCTGGAGCGCTATTACGATGCGCCCAAAGGCTGCAAGTTGGCGCCTCGGCCAGCGCCTTGAGCAGCTCTTGAGCTGGAAAAGCGCTATACAAGAACGATTAAATAAAATAAAGAAATAAAGAGTATTGTGGTGCCTGTGGTAACAGGCGACGCTTGGTGACTGCATTATCAAGGGCCCCTTTTATAGACTCGCACCGTGACGTTATCAGGGAGCCCAATTTCTTTGTTTACTGCTTTACACGCCCGCCAATTTCTTTGTTTACTGCTTTATACGCCCACCAGAAAGCTTTCACCTCAATAATTTGGATTAATAAACTCTTCTATATTCATACTATCTAATGTAAAGGGTTGCAAATTTAAGGCTTGCTTTAAATATTTCAACTCTTGTCGAGAACATCTTTCAGCAAAATTAGAAGCGATTATTGCATTAATTTTTTTTTTTGGACCGCGCTATATGCGCTGTCGTGTCGGGTCCCATACATTTCCGTTTAAAATTGAGAGGGAGTGAGGGGAAGGGGAGGTAGACTGAGGTAGATGGGAGATCAGATCCTTTTGAATTAAGCCTGCATTTTATTATTTCAATTCTTATAAGTTATATCTTACCTTGTTCCTTTCGGATGAGAGTATAAACCGAGATCTAGTCTGTGTACCCATGCATTCCACCAGTTTTACGGGTGAATGCCAGAAACTCCCAAACACCCAGCATGCACTACAGGTCCCGTTTTCCCCCTGTCCTAGGTGGCGCTGCTCTTGTGGCTGCCGCGCTATATTGAAAGGGCAGTCCAAATTTCGTCTGCATGGGAGACGTGTATAATTTTTTTAAAATCCAAAAATTCAAAATTCTTATTTCTTATTTCTGTTCACATTAAGCTTATTATTCTTGTATTCTTTCTTCTTGATTATCCTTTCTCCTTCGATACAAGAAGAAGCAATACAGAATTTAAAAAAAAATACACACTAGTAGTCGTCAGGCAGTAAGATAGCCTGTAATTTATAATGGCTGCGGCCAAACGTTTAAAAGCGCCGTCTGGATAGATAATCTGACTCTTATCGAGATGCCTGATAACGTTGTTTTGGTCTGATTCAGAAGAGGCGCCTTCCCTCATCTTTTCCTTAACTCTCTTAAAGTCTCTTCCACCATCTCTCATATTTCCAGTCCAATGAAACTCGAGAAATTAGAACACCATTACTGAAAATGGAACACACTAATCTCAATCCTGCGACGAATACAGAAGTATTCTATAGCAAAAGTTATCCTCTGGTAATATACTAGCTGAACCGAGAGCATGATCTATCTATATAGACATTTCACGATTTGGGTGCCTGCCGCTATACACTTTGGGTGCCCTGCATCTGATAGCGCTTAGGTACAGAAGAAATACAACAATTCTGTACGATAGTGTGCTGATAAAGACAAAATCGTGTAATGCACCTGAGGTTTAACTATCTAAAGTCCTAAATTGTAGCCTACGTGTAAGCAGGGTTAACGAAGTTTTTATTTTAAAGCAGGTAAGCTTAAGGCTTATACATGCTCGGTCATGTAATAGATAGGCCTATACACATATGACATGAACATGACACGTTAAATCTTGTGTTCACGCTACAAATAAGTCATTGCCATTCTTACCAGTAATGACCACACATAATTAGCCTACTATTAGCTGCAACAACGGCGTCAAACCGCTGGATCATGAATGATGTCACAGTGTGAGGTATTGGTACTCACTCAGGACCTTGTTACAGAGGCCTTCGAATTTAAAAATCAGTTTTCATAGATAATCACTTCTTGCTACTCAGACCAAAATTTGGGAGGGGAAAAATTCATTTCTTCTGTCTCTGAGGCTGAGATGATCAAGGCACACTAATCAGTAGATTCCTTATTCCTAAGTCTTAGTTTGGGCGCCGATATATCTATACACCAGAAAAAGTGTGTGATACAAAAATGAAGATCTTCCCTACACGGACTCGAATCTGCTTTTCGCAAAACGAGCCAGAAAATAGGTGTTGAAACGCCCCTGCCAGCGAAAGATGCCTTTGTTCCCGGGACTGGAGGATTAGGGTAAGGATTTCTGACTGGCAGATGAGGCCTCATCGGCTTGACACTGGTTTCAGCAAGTGCAAAGCCAGCGTTAAGCTCGCCCAGCTTGGCAGGTGGGTCCGGACCAGATAGTTTAGTCCGATACTGAGTGTCAAGGAGGAGTTGGCTCAAGAGAACGTTCTGTGGTGACCTTCCCTAGCTTTTACTGGTCTAGTAACACTGGGGAATGCATGCCTCTATTGATCCATGATATTCAGTGCCATCTTGCCTTAACTCGTGTACAATTACTATAATTACTGCCGCTATTGACTCCACAGAGCGTCTGAGAGTGAAATTATAATATTATATAATAAGAAACTAAATACTTAAAGAAGGAGGTGGAGGGAGAGAGACAGACAGATAGACGGAGAGATAGAGACAGACAGACATAGACAATCATACAGACAGACAAACAGACCTGGAGACAATCGGACAAGTCAATATTTGAAAGCAAACAAGATATACAGAGAGAAGAAGAAGCCAGAATCAACATCTAAAACACTGAACAAAAATCCAGTACTGCCTTTTATACATGTACAATTTTATTACTCCCAGATTCGCTTACAACAGAATTTGGGCAATCTAGTCCTGGTATTCACAATAACATTTGTGGGTGGAAAAATTATATAGTATATATTAAAAAAAATAATCATCGATTTTCTATAATTAATAAATAGTCACGAAAGATCAAAAAGCTCCATCACAATAATTATTCACGACACATCCTTATCAAAATTTGTTAATAAGAACAATGCGTAAGCTTACATATTCACATGCTAATAACAATAAAGTTCCAAAGGTATTAGTGGACATCTAAACGACGTTTACTGTTATTGTCGAAATAATGGTCGCTCCATGAAAAGTGGTCAGGGACAGCAGGGGGTAGGTGCAGCATGGTCGGGCGGGATGGATAATAATGGGTGTAAGTGGATTTGAAACTACGCTCATGAACTTACTCACAAACACACACACACACACACATACACACAAACACATACACACATGTATGCTTATTTTCCCGTAGGCGTGAACTGGTTATTGTTCTTTTTTTTTTTTCATTTTTGTTTTTGATGTTCACATTCGTGATTCTAGACCATTAATAAAACAACAGACAACAGACAGGCTTTTTATTGGACAAAACTGGACTGAAGAACAGGGAAGGTGTGATGAGGAGAGTGAAGAAGGAGGGGGTGGTGGGGTACTTTTGACACCTCCCACCCACGGCCCTTCCGGCTTTTGGCAGTAGACTATAAAGTTGGGGATGAGGATGGTGTGAGGAGGAGGCAGGATACTTTTGATCACCCTTCGGCTGTTGGCAGTAGACCATTACGGGCTGACATTTCAAACATTAAAACAAAAACGCGTTAAAGCGAAACGTCTGGGCGAAAGCTGCTTTATTCTCGAGGCCAAAAATACTATGAAACACAGTATAAAGTTCACTACTTTCTAGGACAAAATCATTGGACTTGTTAATATAATTATTGTAATAGTATCCGCTATTATGAATATTCGAACTGATCAGCTCCAACAGTCATAAAAGTATGTGGTTCTACTTAAAATTATTTCGACTAATCACTTATATGTACTTACATTCACAAATGTTGCTCAAAGTGGAAAGTCCCTTCAAACTGATAATAAATAATTTGCTAAAACTAGTATTGAACAATTCAATTTTACTGATAAACCTGCCAACAATAAGGCTAGACCCTATATGATTAATTGTATCTAAATAGTAAAATGTCACAACATTTAGAATTTCATATGCAAAACAAAGGATCGTGGAGTAAAATTACATGTATGAAGAGTGTACCCCAGGAACAAAATCATAAAATGTTTGTCCCAGAAAAAATTCAAGATTTTGTAAAGTGTCATGAGCTACTACAGCTAGTTGTAATTAAAGAACATCATACCATAGGCCTTAATGTGCAATATTATCTTAGTAACAAAAACAATACTGACATATAAAACTATATAATCATACACATATCTATTATTCTCATATAGACTACAAGCAATTATTCAAATATGCGCATTGCGGGGTGAAAACTTTCACAAGTTTCACAATATATATTCTTGTAGTCTCTTGCCCTTAGTGGCTTGAAGCAACAACAAAAAAACAACAACACAAAAACAAACACAAAACAATAAAATTTACACTGTGATCCTTTATCTGTACAGAGGTAGATATCAACGAAAATGTACATCCACTGAGAACAACACCGATTAGCTACAATAATAACAAGACAAGATAACGAATGATGTTACTTTTACGCCGGTACAGATATTATTTACAATGCAAGTTACATCCCACGATAGAAACCGCGCATTAATTTACAAACAAACGCCAAACAAACAATTAAACAAATCTTCATCAATGAAAACACAAACACACTCTCATACCATGCGTTAAAATGTCTTCCAGTTACGATAGTGGAACAAACAAACACAAGCAATTTAATAAAATTAATGATTCATCATCATATTCGAGGATAAAACAGAGTTCAACTTCCAGACACATTATTATTATTATTTTTGAAAACCACGCACTCGTTTAAGAAGCATGATTAGTCATCGCCCTGGCGGTATCCAAAGTTTTGGCTATATTTATTGGTACATATTTTACACAGTATTTTTTAGAAGAATAGAAGGTCTAACTTTAAAAAAAAAATTTAAAACACACAAATAATTATAGCAGACAGACTTATTTATGGTGATGTTTTCACGGTTACCGGATAAAATCATTAAGTGGATGAATTTTATTCCCCCAGGCAAGTTTAAAACTGACGGCAGAGAGAGACTATATATTGAGGAGCAATAATTCATAAATGTAGCTCAGTTGGTAAGAGCGTCTTGCTAGTAACCGAAAGGTCGCTGGTTCGAATCCGGATTGGTCAACGTGTGATTATATTATTTTCCCCTTTACCAACAACTGGCCCGCTGGTGTCAGTATAAATCGGTCCAGTAGTCACCTATATGCGAAAGTGTCGTGTGACTATAATCTACAAAACAAACAACATCATTAAATAATTACGTTAAGTTGTGTTGAATAAATAGTCTGCGTTTAAGTTTTACCTTAATACTTGATAATTAATGAAATATTATAATTGTGGTTGTGTTTGTTTGTTTTTTTTTCAACGTAGGCTACGCCGCTTTCGACTTCTACAAATCTGAGATGGTTAAAAAGTGATTTAACTGAAAAAGATTGTAAACCTATTCATATTGTAGGCAAAGTCCAGGTATCCAATGCATTATGTGACATTAGAAAATTATATCTACTTCTCTCTTTGTCTCTGTTTCTGTCTATCTAATTGTCTGTCTGTCTGTCTATCTATCTATCCTACCTATCTATCTATCTATCTATCTATCTGGGGTGTCGGATAGTGCAGTGGTTGGAGCACTCGCTACTGTGTCGAAAGTGAAGCACCGTCCGGTGCGGTTAGCACTTGGATGGGTGACCGCTAAGGTGTGAAGCGACAAACAACAACGCCCCCAGTTGACTCAACTGTGATTGAGTACCTACTCTCTTGAGGGTGGGGAAGGTAAAGCAGCGAGGGAGAGAGTTGGGCATCACCCTCATTACGCTGGCCCAAGATAAGTGTGATCTCCAACATCACGCTCCCCTACGGCCACAAGGCTATGGGACTACCTTTACCTTTACCTTTACCTACCTACCTACCTACCTACCTACCTACCTATCATCTATCTATCTATCTATCTATCTATCTATCTATCTATCTATCTATCTATCTATCTATCTATCTATCTATCTATCTATCTATCTATCTATCTATCTATCTATCTATCTATCTATCTATCTATCTATCTATCTATCTATCTATCTATCTATCTATCTATCTATCTATCTATCTATCTATCTATCTATCTATCTATCTATACTATCTATCTATCTATCTATCTATCTATCTATCTATCTATCTATCTATCTATCTATCTATCTATCTATCTATCTGTCTGTCTGTTCTGTCTTTGAGCATTACTATGATAGTTTTAATTTACCCGAAGTGATCCTCCTTCTTTCCCTTCGCAAAGATTACATTAACAATACTCATCAGCCTACAGTTTGTAGAGCGGAGATGGGTACGTGAGGAGTAGGGGATGGGATGAACCATAATCTTTCTCTCACCCAATCACAAACACACACACACACACACACACACACACACACACACACACACACACTTTTGTAAAAAACGACATTCTGATGACTGTTGTGGAAAAAAAAACGGGAAAATTTTGACACACTTTTCATTTTCGTGAAATTATTTTGACATTTTCAAATTTTTGAACCTATCCCTAACCCAAACCCTAACCCTTAACCTAACCCTAAGCCTAAAACAGCTGTAACTCTACCGGAACCCTATTTTGACGTCAAAATAGGGCAGCCTTCCAAAAAAGTCAAAAGAAACCATGTGGAGTTCCATGAGTGTGTCATTGTAACGTCGTCGTTTCTACATGCCCACACACACACACACACACACGTTGCTTGTGATTAAAAGTGTGCCCTTTAGCACGTGCCTGCAAGTCTGGATGTGATAGCGAATGTTAGTTTGCACACACTCGTAGTGAAGTCTGCCTTGCTCAATTTTTTTAAATCTCTAAGTCTTCTCATGCCAATAAGTTTAAAAGCAGGTAAAAGCATTGTTATTTAATGACAACGCACATTTCAAGCCAGCTCAAATAGCCGCTCTGAAAGCAGTTAATTGGTAAGCTATTTATACCAATAAAATGCTAAGGCCAGAATGGGGGGGAGTAGGCTCCTCAGTCTAAGCTACGCTGCATGATATTGTATAGTACAAAGTTGTACTAGAATTTGTGTAGGTAGCTTATAGTCTACTATCATAGGCGCTTGTGTCTGGACACGCGAGCGCCTATCCAGAGACAAGCGCCTGTGTCTACTATTAGCCTTGTACACATTTCACCAAAGAGGACTTCAAAACCAACTAATCTGTCCAGACCCTTCTTGCTCCCAACCCTATCCCTCACTCCCTCGTATTCAAAAGAGCTTCCGAACCTGTTCCGACAGTTTGGCGCTAGGCGCGCCGATTTGCATTGGTCCAGAAAGTTCGTAGTATGTTGTTGTAAGTAGGCCTATAATAAGTTAGGAATCTAGAAACGCGCGCGAACGTGTGCACGGACAAATGTTCGCACGCACCTTCATCTACACACGTTCACACGCATATAGGCTAAACTTACAGGCACATAAAAACACACACATACACGCACACACACACGCACACACACACACACACAGACGAATACCCTTAAAAGACTGGAGCTGTTAATAAAATCATATCCCCACCTCCAATCCGTTAAAACTTCATTCTACAGTCGCTCATTTAGTTTTGCATCTCATCTCCTCCTCTGCCCCTTACCGCATCCCCACACATCAACACGTACACACAGTGTGAAGTGTTATCAACAAGTAGGCCTACACACAGGCTCGCCGACATTGCAATATAGTAAAAGCAGAAAAACAAAATGGTACCCGCACACTAGTTTCTACATGCTTGTTAAACTGTTTAATAGAATCGTAAATAAATAGAGTTTTGATGATTCAGTATAAACACACACACACACACACACATACAGAGAGAGAGAGAGAGAGACAGAGACAGAGACAGAGACAGAGACAGAGACAGAGTTCACCTTGGGACAAATTATGCGAAGTTAAACTAACATCACCCTTATTAATATTGCCAAGCAGTCAACTCACAGAACTCTCATGCATGCAGGCTTATGTACACCAACTTACAAACATGCGTAGAATAAACAATACATTTACATACACATACGCACGCGTTGAAAATATGACAATAATAACAATAACCATAGAGAAACTAAAATTACTTTATAAACAAATTTTAAAAAATGCTTTTGTATACACATCAATGATAACAGTATGTACAAAACACGCATTATACACTTCGTACAGCATATTGTACATCATACTAAAAAGTGAGGTACAAACAGTCTTTACAACCACAAGTATATCAACTAACAAGTTAGTATCTCGTATTGCCCCCAGTCGACGTGCGGTGGTCCCGTTGCCCTTGGTTTTAGCCACAAGCTGAGACGGGGATATCCCAAACCTAAAAATAGAATAGAGAATTCTGGGAAATCTGTTCAAAGGAAGTAACTGATAACTAGCTACGGTTGTAGTCATGGTCGCCATTTCTCGCGAAGATGTGCTGGCTGAAATGAAACGAAAGTTGGGAGAGGAACTGCATATTTCTGGTAGTGAACAAAGGCAGAAACTTGTCAGCAGTATTATCAGCGATGGAGTTATAATGGACGAAGTGCTCCATACCTATGAGGTTGCCTTTGCTCGAGCAAAGAAACTAAAGAAGTATTTGGCCGACGTCATTTCAGAAAAGGATTTCCCTACCCATAATTCCCCTGGGTTTTGAAGTTTCTAAAAAGTTATTTCAGGCCGACGACGCTCTATGGAGCACAAAGCATGTAAAGGGAAGCAACCGGTTGTACGCGCACGTCGACAGAGACATAGAAGGGAGATACTAACTTGTTAGTTGATATACTTGTGTTACAACCCTTTATTTACTTACGCTCTTATCAGTATTATGGGTTTAAAAGACAGCTGAATACCTGCCAGGAAACCCAATTAATATTATTTTTGTCTTCTCTCTCTCTCTCTCTCTCTCTCTCTCTCTCTCTCTCTCTCTCTCTCTCTCTCTCTCTCTCTCTCTCTCTCTCTCTCTCTCTTTTCTTTTCTTATAAAATATCAATGACAGACATTGTGAAAAAACTGAGTAACTATTGTAGTAATATTTTGAAAGTGTCATTTAATCATTTCTTTCCTGAAAATAAGATAGATCTAATTCCAAGGCCAAACAATCTATTCTTAAAAGATCTTCTGCGCATTAGATTATCTCAATTATTCAACAGTGATTGATAAAATCTCCATGTTCGTACGCCATATCCAACGATGATAAACGAAACCAGTATAATACAGCTAACACGAAACTATTGTTAAAACGTAATACACGCACTTGAAAAACCTGAGAACAAAAATTACACTGAGTTAATTAGTTTATATGAGTACATTTATAACGACATCGGTCATTGTTTGACACGATGTCATTTCCGTGCAATCAGAAACTCTCGAAACAAGCTCATGTTAAACGATGACGTTTTACAACGTTTGTCAAGATGGAACACCGCATAGTGTCTCCATCTTTCAACCCACCCTCTTCTTTTCCCTCTCACTCCCCCAACACTGTTCTCCTTCAGTTCATCCATGAAAATCATCAGTCTGTCGCAGGTTTCACTGATACTATGAGGGCAAACAGAGTTTCGGAAAAGCCCTTCAAAACTTAAACTTGACCTTTTCCCAACCTCTGTCTGCAAATATTCAGCCACAGCTATGCCACCCGCTCCGGACACGTAGTTTTCACCAGGATGCACCAAAAAACCAGGGGAGGGCAGTCGCGACGCTTGGAAAAGTTTGGCTGAGTGGGTGGTCGGTGGCCTTTGCGGCACCATCCTGTCCCTCCACATTTTGCGCCCCCAAGTCACAATGACCATGTGTGCCAGGATGTGTGTGCACTTTAAAGGTGTGCACCACTCACTAAAAAGCGTAAGTCTACACCCATTAACGCTATCTTAATGCGTTTGTCTAACACCCGGACGACAGACTGGTCTCTTCATCGCCTGCAAATCACAAATGGCCTGGGAACACAGAATTCGTTTTCATCCAATAATGGCTGACGTCATTTCGCGTGTAGCCAGCAAAATAGGATCCTCGTATTTTTATGTTTATTGTTGATCTCCGTCAAATGCACACCAGAACTTCTAACTCATTGGCAGAGCTACGAAAAATTCTAACAGTCACAAGTCATTCTCTTTGTAGACAGACATGCCCCTAATCCCTACTGTTGCATCTGTGATAAGCAGATACGATTTCGGTTACATTGTTGAAGCGATGGAAATTCCGTTTTCGCAAACAATGAAACAGTTCCTGCGCAATACCAACAATAATATCAATAACAGATTCAAACATCACAATCGCAGTATGAAGAAGTGGGAGTTCTTGACATTATTTGAAAATTGAAAACAAGTCTCCACACAGATTTCGTGTTAAACTATCTCTTGGGTGATTGCAGTTTCATTATTGAATCAGTAACAGAAAAATATATGCAGAGATGATGACGGGGCATTAGAGGTTTTTCTATAAAGCGCACAACCGTATTGCTGATGACTGGGTTCTATACGAAGGAAAGAAACTGTGTTCTCCAGTAACTTCGCTTTCGACTTCCTCTTTGCGGTCCAGTTTCTAAACAAATCAGCGACACAAGTGAGAGAACAACACCTCATTGTCTTCATGAATGTTTTTCTGCAATTTCGAACTGTAAACAATCACTGCTCTTTCCTTCCAAATTCTTCAAGAGAAGGTAAAACCTACATTCATCTGAATGAACGTAGTTGTAAGTTTCCTTCTTCAAAGACACCATCTTTGGCTTCTTCTGGATGGTTCCAGTCACAGAAAGTCACGAAAAAGACGTTTTATTGCCCTTGGGAGTGCCTTGAGAGTCCTTTAGGAGTCCCTTGGTAGTGCTTATCTGCAAGCACAAGACTGGACGCTCATGCCTGGGTAGTTCTTCAGGACGACGTTGCGATTCTCGTCAAAATACAGCAAAGTGACCGAGGTCATGGTGTCTGGCACGCAGCACGGCGCGGGTACGTTGGAGTAGAGACCGATTGCGTTGACGATGCTCTGGATAGTGGCGTGGTTGGAAGGACGCAGCCGCTACAACAGAGGAAGCAAACATAAATAAAGACAGCAGCTATTTATAAACTACTACTACTACTTACTACTATTACTACTACTACTACTACTACTACTATTACTACTATTACTACTACTACTACTACTACTACTACTACTACTACTACTACTACTACTACTACTACTACCACCACTACTACTACTACTACTACTACTACTACTACTACTACTACTACTACTACTACTACTACCACTAATCATAATAATAATGTCGTCTTTGCATAATTTATTAATGTCTTGTTTTTGTTTTTACTTCTTTTGGTATGCATTTTGATTTTAACGGTAAGTATAAATGCGCGAGAACTGCGCTTTGAACTGATGATATTATGAAAAAAGCGCTATATAAATACCCTTAGTAGTAGTAGTAGTAGTAGTAGTAGTAGTAGTAGTAGTAGTAGTAGTAGTAGTAGTGGTGTTAGTAGTAGTGGTAGTAGTAGTAGTAGTAGTATAATATTATTATTATTATTATTATTATTATTATTAATTATTATTATTATTATTATTATTATTATTATTATTATTATTATCAGTCCTTCTTTCAGTCACTCATATATTTAGTTTAATCATACACCCGCATTCATGCATAGACAAACATAGACTTAAAATTAAACGAAGAAAACAATCAATAACTAACTTCGCAACAAGGAAACTAACCATACTGAACACAAGACCTTTATCTGGAACCATTTAATTTAATAAAGGGAGGGGCTTGATGGACTGGGGTTGGGGGTGGAGTGTTGAAAGAGGAAAATCAACTGATGCATATTATAATGTATTATTTTCGAAGAAGAAGAAGAAGAAGAAGAAGAAGAAGAAGATGATGATGATGATGATGATGATGATGATGATGATGATGATGATGATGATGATGATGATGATGATGATGATGATGATGATGATGATGATGATGATGATGCCGAAAGACTCAAGGGAATGATTCACAGATGCCAAATGAGATTTACAGTCTCAACAAAATTCTGTTTGGGTTATTAATGAACTCTTTGTAAATGCACGCTTTACGCAGATCGGTATTTCTCGTAGAGCGCTGATTCAAGGACCAGGACAGACCAAAAACAGCAAACGGCGAGGGAGAAGGGAAGGAAAGAGGGTCAAATAAATGTTGTGTGTGCGGAAAGAGGAGGGATACAAATAGAAGAAAGAGAAGGCACTATAGTATACAGAGGCCTATATTGTTGACCAACTTTGCCACCAGAATGTGTAAATACTTTAAATAAAAGAAAATTCCACGTACGTTACGAACATTTGAATTCATTGTAAGATGACCTAACTCCAACACAAAAACAAGAAGGGCTCCTGAGAAGAAATGGGCCACTCGTTTCACGGTAAACCCTCTTATTTACTCTTTAGCGATCTTGAAAAGCTCTGCTTCTCAGCTTACCAAAGTCAGCAAGCTCACGCTGAGAAGTATAGAAGGCGCATTTCAAATATAATATAAGTCATCCAATATTTGCTTGGCTTTTTTTCGCCTTCTGTCGGAATGCTCTTGACAGATTCATAGGGTGACATTAAAAACCCCAGGTCAGGGGTTAAGCGCATGAGACTGTGTGGGGGTTAATCTCACCACTGACGCCCGCCTCTCTCACTCTCTCTCTCTCGCTCTCTCTCGCTCTCTCTCTCTCGCTCCCTCTCTCTCTCTCTCTCGCTCCCTCTCTCTCTCTCTGTCTCTCTCTCTGTGTGTCTTCTCTGTCTGTCTCTGTCTCTCCTCTGTCTGTCTCTCTTTCTCACTTCATTTCCTGCTTCCATTATTTTCATTTTCATCTCATTACATTTCTGAGAACAAAAGATTGTTTTCTTTTCTAGCAAGCATTTCAAATGCAATAAACAAATGTTGCAATATTTTTTTTTAACAAAGAAAATGTGTAAAGTTCAAATACATTACTTGGCAAGTTCTACTACTAGGCTTATACACTTTTAAATTGGAGTTAGCGAAGACGCCTTTTACATCTGAACTTAGAAAATTACTCGGTTACATGTTATCATTGCTCATAAATAGTAAAAGCCCAGCTTAATGGCTACGCAGTTCTGTTATCCTTCTAGATGTTTAAGAAGAATTTGCATCGGATTAAATTATTTGACATAGACAAAGCAATAATGTAGAAAATGACTACAGCACACTGCACAGGCAAAACTACAATCTCTAATAAAGAAGCTCTTATCTTTACCACGCACACCCACCCTCACTTTCTCTCTCTCTCCCTCTCTTTCTCTCTCCGTCCGTGCTTTATATTAACAGCAATGTTGCTGCACAGAAGCTGACACAGGAGGAATGTCCATACTAGTTTTCCTGTCGCAGATTTATACTTGCTTTTAATGGAACCAGCGCCTCCGCTCGTCAAATTTTAATTAGATGATACCCACCTCCTCCTCCACCTTTATAAATGCTGCCTACCTGCACAGAGCAGCCTAGGTGGATGCGCTTTAAGGAAAATAAATATAATCATACCTAATTATTTCCGGAGCAAAGACAGTAGTATCCATGTAGTACATATATATCGTCAGCGTCTCTTTAGATCTCCTACCGAATGCTATCTTTATACACACAAAAAGTCAACGTAAAAGGCCTCACACGAGAGGCAGCGCCGGCGACCCAAAGCTTGGCGACGTCGGGGCTTAAGCCGCCGTGGAGTTTTAACTACCTTATCCCGTGAACGCCTGGTTTCTCATCATAGCAGCACTCGTTGCCTGCCCCTCAGCGCACGATCACAGTTTACCTCGCTGTTACTTTTGCTGCCAAGCGCTGGGATGTTCTCTATCCATAATAAAAAGAAAACCTAACTGTTTAGATAAAAAGTAAAGTAATGGGGTATCCAGAAGTTCTTTTTGCTAAGGAAGCACGGATATATTTTATAGTAATTTGAGTTAATGGGGATGGGATGTGGTGATTTTGTGTTTACATCAAGCAAGTAATACACAAATCTTATTGTAAACGGAACGGAAACAGAGGATGATACCCCCGTCACAAACTACTCATCCCCCCCCTCCTTCTCCATTCCCCAATCCCAACACTGAAGAATCAAACTGTTACTATTTGAAAGCCTCGAGGACTAAGAACTGTGGCGTCTGTTTCCTACGAGGTGAGAATTTTTACTTCATTCAGAATTTGTTCTCGCTACTGAATATCGCTCGATCAATAAACCAAATGCAAACAAAATCCATATAATAAGTCTGAGACCTTTAGTGTCTGGTGATTTAGGAAGCATAGGTCCGTCTTTGATTATTAGGGGGGAAACCTGTATGGGTTCTAATACTCCGTGCGCATCGAGCGTATAAACCTATCCTGCAGTGATTGCAATTGGAGTTAAACGTACCCGTTGCCACTACAAGGGGGCTTCGAGCTAACCAGACAGTCCTTTGCATTGTCGTCTACTGTTCGCGAGGCTGTGAGCAAAAAAGCCACAATGCTCACGGCTTCTCCCCCTGATTTGACTCGCTGAAAGGGCTACGGCGGATCGTTTCCATCTCTATGAGAGAGTAACAGTAGTTAGTTCACTAAACAGATCTCGTCGCCCGTGCACATAGCTTTCGCCGCCGCCCTTGGCAGTTCTTTTCTGAGGGTTAAAAATTAAAACCTTTCTTTACAAAAAATCAATGCTACGCGGTTAAACTCTACGGAGGGTAAACAATGCTAAATCTGTTACCTCTAAATAGAGCCATTCGCACTCTCAGCATGTGAGTTTTTCTGTACAACGTAAAGTGTGTGTGTGTGTGTGTGTGTGTGTGTGTGTGTGTGTGTGTGTGTGTGTGGGTGTGTGTGTGTGTGTGTGTGTGTGTGTGGGTGTGGGTGAACCTGTAAAGAGGACACAATGGGTTCCACAACCGTCTTTTTGAATACAAAGTGGGTTTATTTGCTGTGACCTCATTTTGTTTCATGAACCCATTTTGTTCTAAGTGCGCGGGAGTGCTCTTTTAGTGCTTGGGAGTGCAGTTGTAGTGCATGAGAGTGTTTTAAGTACACAGGAGTGCACTATCCGGGACGGAGAAAATCCAGCCAATTTTCGGAAAACTTTGAAGCAAAAATCGACCTATTTCGTCGCTCCTAGGAGACGAACTAGGTCAACTTTTTTGACGGAAAGAGCCAATTTTGACTTAGATTCTTACATTTCTAGAAGAAATTTGCGTTCTTTCCGTCAAAAAAGTGCTTTCCGACTCCTACATTCTAAAAGTACCCCATTTAGCCATCAATACAAGTATGTGTGGGTGGGTGTGTGTGTGTGTGTGCGTGCTTTTGGCTAGGTAGAAACGCCGTTACTCTGACATACACTTGAAACTCTACGTACTTTCTTTTAACGGCCCCGTTATTTTGACGTCAAAACAATGTTCCGTTAGGGTTAGGGATGTGTTAGGCTTAGGGTTAGGTTAAGGGTTAGGGTTATAGTTAGGGTTAGGGTTAGAGTTAGAGTTAGGGTTAGGGATAGCTTCAAAAAAGGGAAAATGTCAAAAATAATGTTAAAAGTGTCAAAATAATGTATGTAGAGTTTCATCACAGTAATCACAACGGCGTTTCTACACGGTTGTGTGCGTGTGTGTGTGTGTGTGGGTGTGTGTGTGTGTACTTGTATAACCGCATAACTGGGGATTTTTTCATATGAATGTGGTAACAAGTGGGATAGTTGAAAAAAATTGGGAAGCAAAAATCTTCCCCATTTTTTAAAACATATTTTTCACTCGAAAACAGTATAGCACAACCGTAAATAGCGAGGGGTGTCGGATAGTGCAGTGGTTGGAGCACTCGCTACTGTGTCGAAAGTGAAGCACCGTCCGGTGCGGTTAGCACTTGGATGGGTGACGCTAAGGCGTGAAGCGACAAATAACAACGCCCCCAGTTGACTCAACTGTGATTGAGTACCTACCTTCTTGAGGGTGGGGAAGGTAAAGCAGCGAGGGAGAGAGTTGGGCATCACCCTCATTACGCTGGCCCAAGATAAGTGTGATCTCCAACATCACGCTCCCCTACGGCCACAAGGCTATGGGACTACCTTTACCTTTACCTTTTAAATAGCGAGAAATCACATCTTCCCAATTAGTCGAAAAATGGGGTAGACAAGTGTGTAAATTATACACACCTGTATTGTAAGCTGCCCTACGAGTAGAATCAAGTTTAAAGGGCAGATTACCCCTCAATCCTGTAAGTCATTCATAAATCTACTTAATTTTATCAAATACAACATTTGATTTGTAAATATCACTGAGAAAAAGATAATTCCCCAATTGGACCTTGTTTTGATAACATTCCCGATTGATCGGTTTATACATGTATGTGTATGTGTTTTATTGTAATTAATTATTTTTTTAGAAGCCTATCTTCCCGACTTATATCACCTTCATTAAATCTTTCTTTTCAAAGCTGGAAGAAGGAGAAGAAGAAGAAGAAGAAGAAGAAGAAGAAGAAGAAGAAGAAGAAGAAGAAGAAGAAGAAGAAGAAGAAGAAGAAGAAGAAGAAGAAGAAGAAGAAGAAGAAGAAGAAGAAGAAGAAGAAGAAGAAGAAGAAGAAGAAGAAGAAGAAGAAGAGGAAGAAGAGAAGAAGAAGAAGAAGAAGAAGAAGAAGAAGAAGAAGAAGAGAAGAAGAAGAAGAAGAAGAAGAAGAAGAAGAAGAAGAGGGTAGCCCAAGTTTATATCAAAACCACTCTTTAAACTATATGGGAATGGAGTAGGTCGGGACAATATCAAAATAACTATGCCAATAAAAATATATTTAAATGTACATATTTGCATAATACATATTATGTTTATAAAGTTGCCTTTCACATTTTTTAAAATCCAAATCGGAGTTCAGATTACAATCTTGTTCTGAAAAAGTCCCGGGTGATCGTTCTTGCATAGACAGACTTTTAAAGGTTCCTTTGTTCAAAGCAGACTTGAATTTCTACTGATTAAAGGGTAAGCGCAAATGTTTTAGTCATCAATCTTTTGCGATGAATAGATGCTGTAAGATCGTGCTCGAAGGTAAACTATGATCAAAGAACATAGTAATTTGTGCCACGCTTTTTAATAACGATTTGAATATGATGTATATGGCGTATTAGAATATGATATATTTGCCACAATACCACTGAAAATGCACTTGTTGTATTAATAAGATTTTTTTAAACTATCCTATCCTATCCCATAACTCGGAGGTCGTAGGGGCACCACAGATGATCGTTTAACCAGCGTACTCCATCTTTCCCTGTCCTCAGCAACACTGATTGTTTCGTTCAGTGCCAAACCAGTCCATTCCCGAATGTTGTTCTCCCACCTCTTTTTCGGTCTCCCTCTTCTTCTACCTCCTTGCACTGTGCCTTGCAGGATGGTCTTTGCAAGACCTGATGATCTGGTGACGTAGCCATACCATCGGAGTTTCCGTTTTTTCACCACAGTGAGCAGGTCATTGTTTTTGTTTGTTTGTTTGTTTGTTTGTTTGTTTTTCTACTAAACGGTGATAATTCCTTGCATCACTATAACTGGATATCTTTTATAATTTTAGATTACTAAAGGGGTGATTGTAATTTCTGATAAATTTTAAAAAACTAACAAAGCGATGACCTGCTCACTGTGGTGAAAAAACGGAAACTCCGATGGTATGGCCACGTCACCAGATCATCATAATAAAGATGCGTTGTATTGTATTGTATTGTATTGTATTGTATTGTATTGTATTGTATTGTATTGTATTGTATTGTATTGTATTTCCTCTATTTAATTTTTTAAAAGAGAGAAGTATAAAAGAGTTTAAATGGTGATAAAATATTTAAAATATGAGTGATAATTCTCCTCAGGTAGGCCTTTTTGTTTTGTCACTATAGCCTTAGTTTTCAGTAACATTTCATTAACAGAAAGGGAACAAGGAAACTCGAAAAGTAAAAGGTTGACAGGCTGGCACGTGGCAAACGAGAGAACCATTTTGGTCATTAGTACCGTTAGTTTGGCGTTTTCAACGAGTGCCATGGTGTTCATTATAGTGCCTGTCATCTGTGCTTTCATCTGTCGTTGTTAGCAGCGTCCTTGCAGCTTTGAACTTTCGGAGGCAGGTCTGCAATAAGAATCGGAGTGACTTGGTGTTCAAAGTTTTGGCCGAGTGAATCCGCTCGGCTAAACATCTCACGACGTAGTCTAACCAAAAAGATAAACGTGCTCCGAAAACTTAAAAGTTCAGAGAACTTCCCAAGGCGCTGGTCAAAGTCAGGATCGAACTCAACTCGCCCAATATGCCAACTTGCTGTATCCAGAACACTGTCAAGCGTCCTGGACCTTTATAGACCCATGTGTACGACCTTTATTTGTAGTTTGGCTAGAATTATCAAATTTTTTAACATTCTTTTCCGCTGTGAAAAATTAAAACTGGGAAGGGAATGTAGTGTCTGAGGAGCAGTGGAGAGGGTGCGGGAATTAAAACACAGTATAAATAGTCGTTATAGAAAAGCTGACTCCAGGCAAGAATTCTATAAACTGC